>OMLF01056176.1:0-15907 GCA_900302615.1 Holocentrus rufus | reverse complement strand
TGAACATAGAAAACTCAGGGACATGTACATCATTTTCTTATTTTATTCAGTAACAAAGGGATCACACTGACAGGATCTGAAAAAATGTATACATTCATTAGAAATAACATTAAAAAATACATATTAAACCTCTACCCTTTAAAACAAGAAGAAGAAAGAAAACGAAGTACGAGTAGCAAAATAGAAAGGGACAACTAAAAATGTAAGGTCTGTTACACCAGCTGTACTGATCCCCTGATGATGCACCTTGTACCAGAAGTGTAAGTATGGAAATCCAACAGACCAGAGGGTCTACTCAGCGGACAGGAACAAAGTCAGTGTCTGTGGGTATCAGAGTGACGGCCTGGTGATATGCTTCTAGCTCCGTTGTATGTCCTGCATAATCACACCATATATTACAAACTCGCCACCCAATCCATTACTACAACATGCAGAGTAAGGCATCGATTATGAATAATTATGTACGAAATCTGCGGTCGTAACCTAACATTACGTTGCCTAAGATAAATATACAAGCCCATATGGCTAGACGTGTAGCTGGCTAGCTAGCTTGGTAGTCAGCTGTTTTGCCATAGATAACATTACATGAATTTTGAAATGCCACAGAAATAAGCTAAATCTTTAAAGATAATACATGGCTACATGTTGCAAAATGTATTTATGAATTCATTACTCACCACAAAAGATTCATCGCTTGACGTGTTGGATCTGTCTGGTCCTGGACCTGGACCTGACCTGGACCGCAGCTCTACACAAATGCACTGAGAACGAGGAAACCTGGCAACTCATTTGCTTGGAGCAACTCCAGACTGCAGTACTCCCCAGACACACTAGATGGGGCTAAAATCCCAAATCTCACCAAATCTTGTATCTAGCACCTTTATTTGCTAGATTTGCTAGATACAATGCTTTATTTTCACCTTTATTTTAGCACCTTGATTTTATTACCTGTACAGCACTTTGATTGAAAGCGCTTTACAAATAAAATTATTATTATTATTATTATTATTGTAACTAATTTTGCCTCATAAGCTGTGATCTGTGTGGACATGTACATGCCTGGACATGCCTGTGATCTACTGGTCATATTAGCAGGGCCATTAGGGACACATTAAGGAGCAGAACTGATTGGCACACAAGCACACTGGGACCCAGAGCAGCACCTATGTAGCACCCTAGCAAGGTCCCAGAGCACCCTAGCAACCGCCTAGCAACCAGCCAGAGAACCATGGCAACTGCTTAGCAACACCCTGGCAACCACCCACAAGACCCTAGCAACCACCTAGCAACACCCCAGTAACCATCCAGAACACCAGAGCAACCACCTAGCAACCGCCTAGCAACCATCCAGAACTCCCATGCAACCGCCTAGCAATAACAGAATTCCTCTTATTTTCCCAACTTATACAACTTTTTGTCCATCGGAACTTCATCTGTGACAGGCTATTTCAACTTCCCAGTATTAGCAGTCTTTCTGCCCTACCCCAGATTTTTCTCAGACTCACTACTGCTATGACTACTAAAATATCATTGCTACATTTAGTACTTCATCAAGTACTTCAACCCCTTACATTTACTACCACCAGTACTATTACTTCTTGTACAAGTGATACCACTGTGACTGCTACTGCTACTGTCTGACTCACAAGTAGGCACGACCACACACACACACACACACACACACACACACACACACGGTAAAAAGTCATAAAAACACTAACTCTTTAACTTTCTTTCTGTCACTCTCCCTCCCTCTCTTTATCTCTCTCTCTCTGTCTCTCTCTCTTTCTCTCTCTCTTTACAGTTCACATACACACACTTATATTGCTGATTTGCCTACTTAAAATCTCTCCAGCCATGGCCCCTAAAATCATCTTCAACCTCATTGCAGGCACTGCTGACAATGTCAGACTTTTAAATTCCTTGCATGTTTAAAGATACATGCAACTCAAATAATATTGCAACTTGACGTGTTTTTAAAGTCTCATTTTGCTGACTTCTTGTATTTTTAATGGTGCGGTCAAATAACTTCCCATTTCAACTCAATGCTTTTATGCATCTCAAATTATATTCCACCTTTACATTCGTTTACACTGCTTGTACATTTATTGACATGCAACAGTTATAAGTGCTGGTACCTTGATCTATTTTGTACTTTCTGAGTTACCGCAGTTCAAGTTTTCTGCTGTTTTAATGATATAGTTTTATTGCATATAATGCATTATTTTTAGTACTATATTAACAGTATTACTGCTTCTATCGTCATTACTCAGCCAATACTAGTATTGGCACTGTTAGTCTCAATACTATGATGGTTACTAATCTAACCACTACTTCTACTGCTACAATTCCACTGTTAGACGTACAACAGTCCTTCTGCCACTATTCTTACTATCTATCTATCTATCTATCTAACTATCTATCTATGTACTTGAGTGGCATCGTAGGTAATTTACACAAATAAACCATATAACACAAATGAACAGATATTCTCATATAGATAGATAGGTGTTAATTTTGTGAAGACAATACTGCCACCTACTGGCCATTTTTTATGTGTTTTGTCTTATAGATGAATTTGAAATACATTGTCAACCTTCTGTTTCATTTCAGAGAATTTCAGGTAAAATCCATGTTTCATGCAATTTTAAGAGATTTTTTTTGGAATTAAATGACATTGTGTGATTCAAGAGCGAAATAAATGCAAGAAATCAGTACTGTAATCCTTTTTAATGCAAGGGTGGAACATAAAAATTATCTCTAACTTTTCTCATAAAATCTGTAGACTTCAGTAGATGTGGCCATAACGCAGCCGTCACGTATCCGGTGTGGACAAGACAGCCAAGACTACCTCTCATTTGAAGAAATGTATCCTCAGAATTGATGGCTGAATATAAAATACTTTTATGAATATGAGTATTTATATTTAAAATTCTATTTGTCTCCCCCATACAAGTCTTTTTCACTTTGACCTATTTTAATCTGTTTGTGGCTACTTATTATTTTACAATTTGTAATATTTATTTTTTCTAGTCTTTATTTTAATGAATGTGCTATTTTCATTTGAAATGGTATGCACTTACTGGTTCCCTTGTTTTTCAGACAAATCTGTCGCTATGTCCAGCTACACCATTTTGTGCGGAAACGTTGCAGCATGTTTTCATCAATAAGGACTTTTATTATGAAAACGTTGACAGGAAGAATCATTGTAACTTGCTTGCATTGTAACGAGCTTGACATCATATGAATCACTATATGGTCACCTCTTCGCGAGCACCGCTGGAGCTCGCTGGTTTCACAGGTAAAGTTACTGTGGAAAGTGTAGAGACGATAGATTTAACTACTAACAACCTGTGTTTCTTACTTAGCATTGCTTTGAGATAACTTTTAGGATATGAAAACGCGATCTCCTTACTGAGAGGCCTCTTGACTAGCAAAATTGAGTTAACGCTAGCCGCTAACTAAGTTAGCTAATTTAGCTAGTGTACATTTAGCTAAAATTTACTGGAGAAAAATTCAGTGGACATTTATGGATTAACCCGCTCAAAAGGTCTCAGGGTTTTCGCGGGTCATTAAAAAGTATTAAAGAGTAATACATCAATTTAATAAAAATGTAAGGCCATTAAAAATAATTTAAAAGTCTACTGTGCCCTTTCCCGGAGTTTTAAATTCTGTAGCTGGATTTAATGTGTTTTTTCCCGTAAAGCCAAGGGATTAGATGAGTGTATTCCACTTGTAGCGCTGGTAGGATCCTTGTGTCCTGTAGCACTCTGTTTGTCCTGTTAGATTGGACTTCATTGGAACAAGACATTTGGCTGTGGGTGGGTTCCGATCGCCTAGTAATTCTCTGTGGTCTGCACAGGGTATTTAGCCATGTTAAGTGAGATTCCAAACTGCAGGGAGCAAAAATTCTCAGTTCAAAGGGAACTGCAAACTATGTAGGGAACTGAACAATGGTTCATCAGTTCTCCAGAAGTGTACAACCAAGATTACCCATCAGTCATTGGGCATCGCTGGAGCTCAATAAACAATAATCAAGAAATACTGAACATGCAGTAGGCTATTATATAATCTGTAAATAATGGAATATAATAATATGTAAATCGGCATATTATTAATCCATTTTAGAATGACACTTTACATCTTGTAAGTTAATCAGATGACATTTATTCACAAGTTATATATATTTTATATGGTGTTACTTTTGTAATGTACCAGTTCTTGTTTCAGTATGTTATTTCATCTCCACAGTAGTAGCAGCAGTTATCCGGGCTGTTTACGTTACCAGGGTAATGCACGCAGGAAGTGATATATGTGCTGGTGACATTGCAGGGTGTATTTTTAAAATATTTCATATTTATCTGAGCCTGATATCCTTATGATGTTGATTAGCCACACTGTCCGCCACTTATTCTTTGACTTATAACTTAATTTTGCACTCAAAGTAAAAAAAAAAAAAAAATTGAGCTCTTGTTAAAACGGAAGGATGACGTATGACTATAGTAGTGGCCCAACCCAGCAAACATTGAGACGTTGAATGGCCATTGTCTGAATGTCCAACCAAGACATCCCGTTTTGGTTCAACAACAGTTCCAAAATGAAAGTTGCGCCAACGTCCGGGATATTACCTGGCTGTCAGGTGGATGTCCTTTCTGGGCATTCTAGCCACATCAAAATATGCCCATGCCATGAACGGGCCAATTCAGCTATTGTGCTATAATTTATGTACACAGTGTGCATTCAGCAGCATTATACATCATATATGACAACTCAATATGCTACACATTCTGAAATTGTCTAACCAACGACCTGTCTGACCCGGATGTCTGTTAAATGTTTTAACAGCGTGTATTTTACAAGATGATCCTGATATACTCATATAGAACCACTTTTGGCCAGGGACTGATGTCTGCTGGGAATCATCTACTGGACTCCGGTACAGTTCCAAATTGGTCCAGTTAATGCCCTGGTCAAACCTGAACGTCTCCAAGCCAGTCAAATGTCTTTTTTTTCCAAGGGAAATTTAACAATACTTTGATGACTTATAATACTTACACATTTTATTACCACTGAAGCACAAACATTTCAACATACATTTTGAATAAACTATATATAAAAACACAAGTCTGCACAAGTTAAGAGAATTTATTTTGTAGATATTTTTCAACAAATGCAAGTATTGTACTGCAAAAATGCAACAGAAAAAACTAACATTCCAAACATTTCCAATACTAAAAGATGAAATCTAATAAATGAAAGAAAGTAGTGCAATAAACTATAATCAGGGTGGTAAATAATTAACTCAATAGTAAATAAATTTTAAAAAGACAAAACACAACTCAAGACAAAACAACACATAAGTTTCAAATTGGGAGTATTATTAAATCACATTTAGTAAATTAATAGTAGAGGTTACCCCATCAGCACTATATAGCCCAATTTGCCTCTGTCAAAACCAAAAGGAACTTATCAAAACTTGATCTCAAAACGTATTGTCATTTTAACATTGGTAGCCCTGCTCCTTCACTGCTCTTTGATGACTTTGATGCTTCGATTACACTTATTTAAAAAAAAAATAACACCATGTTGCAATAAAACACTGGAACACAATCTGACATACAGGTTAAAATCGGTCACAATCATGCTAACAGGCCAACAACACTAATCTCGGCTTAAAACACTAGCAGGCCGTTAGCTAAGGAGAACGTACCACTTATATTTAAGGCTGTGATTGTTTCAGTATGAGAACAGGATTAACCGCAAAATCCACATGTAAATGTCAATTACATTTCTGTATGGGACACTTACCTTAGGGAAATATCAAACTCCTTTCTTCTTTTCATGTGTTCTTCAGTTGGTTTCTTGTTTTCAATGTAGTCTCTCGCGAAAATGTGAGATTACCGGTAATAGTCAAAATATTACATAGAAAAACGAAAAGAATGTATGAGTTGATGTTATGTAGAGCTTATAAGCCACAATTTGTTAACCTCATATGGGAATTTGTCCACTAAATTCAGATTGTGAAAAATGATGGACTGGTGTTAGGATGGGACCCAAACAGGATGTCCCCTTGTGGACGTCTGCTGACACCCATTTCAAAACCAAAAACAGACCAGACAAAATTGAGTTTTCTTTGCAAAATGGAAACAAAAAAATGCTTATGTGTAGTCCACAGGTATGCACGCATTATGTATCAATAATGTGATTAGTATTTCCTGGTTTATAAGAAGGTCTGACAAGACCATTATCGGACGTGAAAACAATGTCACGATCTAGCTGTCTGCCTCATGACCATGTTGCAGATTTTGGCGTCTGACCAGAACCATTTTGCACCGCAAGGTAAAAAGACGTCTGTCTGATGCATGTTAACATTGGAAAACAATTAAAAGACAGCATGATGAAATTCAGACACATGCGCTGTGTGCAGAGCCCCTATGCTGTTTTGTATTGAGCCCAGGCCCCCAGAAGCAGTGCTGGGCTGCACACATGTATGTGCTCAGCGGTCAACCGTGGTTGCAAGTCACATGATGCCATGGGGCCCAAAAAGGCTATTTCACCACAGGGAACCATTGAAAAAACACGCCGCTAGAACCGTGAATACATTTTTGTGATAGCCACACATGATTGATATCGAATCTTTTATTTACCCACTTTTACGTCACTAGGGCCATTTTTCCTTGGAAGTCGCTAAAAGACGTATAGAGCTTTATTTTACTAGGCTTTGTGAAAAGGCCATGGGAACACCAGTCTGCGTGTTCTTGGTCAAAACCAGAAACCAGACTGCTAACCTCTGTGGAGATTTCTGCTGGCTGTCTAACTAAGCTACACTAAATTTTAATGTACTTTCTTTGCCGATTAGTTTGTTATTAAGTCAAGTAAATGTTAAATAGCAACTTGGTAGCAGTACCTAGGTTAATATTAAGAATGCACTATATGATTACTGTTTATTAGCCTCTGATTTATAGCCTTATATAGGCATCCTTTTTATTTTTTATTTTTATTGTGCATTTTGCACTGCAGTTAATTTCACAGAAATGTTAGTGACAGGCTACGCCTATGCGCATACTTTATCTTTTCATAATACGATGATATATAGACCCACATTAACTGATTTATTATTATTATTGTCATTATTTTCAATAATAATGTTCACATGTATTGCTGGTATGCTCTGTAAAGGATTATTTCCATATGCAATTACAGCAGAGTATAAGTTCAGAGTCTAGATATCTGCACAATCAAGCGAATAACCTCTGAGAGTATTCCAAATATTTTCACATTAGACAAACTGCAGTAAGCGTGCCTACCCTTTGAACCACCTTTGATGCCTGTGGTCTCGTATATTCCCGTGGTTTCAATAGTCGTTTAAGAATAATCATGACAACCAGCTGTAGCCTACTATCCCAACTTACAGAAAAAGACAGCATAATGATTTAAAAATCCCTAAAGCTGTCTTCTCTAATTACAAAAATAACAATCCCATGTTATATCTGCATGTTATAATAATCAAGGAGTACTGACTACGTTATGGTTAAATAGGTGATCTATTTGAGGGCTGAGACAATACAATTATATATAATGAAACATTTATTAATGGAATAATGGACAGACAAAGAAAAAAAAAACATGACAATCTCTTTTTGACTGGAACAAGACTTAATAGCTGAATAAAAAAATGCAATAAGCAACAGTAAAAGTACACCCACTGTGTCTTACAATATGATTTCCCATCATTCATTGTCATTGTTTCATCTCAATATGTTTTTAGTTACCGTGGCCGAGGAAGCCCCACTCGGCAGGACAGAGCACACAGGTACAATACTTGTAGTTCAACTTTTCAAAATTTATTAGTAGTTTAGTGATGGTAGGAAAGGAGAATATAGCTAATGGAGGGAGATGCCTTCCTCTGGTAGCAGGGTTGCAGGGTCGGAGCTCCGAGAGGAGGGCGATGCACAGAGATGTGACAGTGGTCTGAGGAGGGCAGTTTAGTAATCTTCATCTGTTCAGAGAGAAGGAGAGAGGTGAGGGTGCAACTATTAGTTGCTCAGGATGAGCAAGTTCGGTACAGTAAGTTAGCCCATTACCACCTCTGGTGTGATCAAAAAGCAGATAGCTTCAGGCCATGGTTATGCTTCAGGCGCATAGCTACAACCCATTCTATCTGATAGAAAGAACATTACTTTAATATATATTATAGCAGGTAATAGGCACTATAAACCTGTTTCCATCCTCATCATCCTGAGTGCGTTTTCTAGCTTAATTTTGTTTGGAGAATTAAATTGGCTGACAAGCACAAAAAATCTAATTGTCTGCCATCGATGTATCTATGAACCCTGTGGCTAACATAAGAAATATCAATGCCAGGTTAGCATGGGCTAAAAAATACTGTAACGTTAATTTTAGCTAGCAAAGTTAACGTTGCTCACAGTGTTTCGCTACGTAAGACAATACTGCTGAAGTAAGGGTTAAATTGCAAGTTAAAAATTTGAACTAAAGATAAAATTTCAAACTGAATAAATTAGTCTTTTACCTGATGGGAAGTATGCTTGTTTCTTTCAGTATTATTGGGCTGTTCCACTGTAAACTTTACAGACTTGAGGTGACAAGCAGAGAACCAGAAGCATGGGTTGTTGTCATGATTGCCACAAACGCCAGCACATTCATGTGGCTGAAGGGGGAGTCAACTACGCATGTATAACAAAAGTCACACTGTGCATGTCTGCTAGGCCTGCTAAGCAGATTCTATTCAAATAAATGGCAGCCATACTTGCCTTCCCCATCCAGTTATTTTATACATCTATGATTGAGCCTGAAGCATCTGGTTTCCATGGTAATGGATTACGTCCTATTATTAACCACACCTGTTTGAAAAAGAACATTAACCGCCCCCAATTTTGATGAAGTTTCAGTCAATTTTTCTTTTCAAATTCTTTTTACTTGTTTTAAAACAAATTTGGTACAAATACTCAGTTTCATGACAGACAGTTTCAAACCCACACTCAACCCATCTCGGGTTGAAAACTACAGGCCGGTTTCACCACTCACCTTCCTTTCTAAGACAGTTGTACGCACAGTCTTTAATCAGGTCTCGGAATTCCTTTCTGAGAACAACCTGGTTCACTGGTTTGAGTCCTACCTCTCAGGGAGATCCTTCAGAGTGTCTTGGAGAGGGGAAGTGTCTCAGTCCCACTCGTTTCCCACAGGTATTCCTCAGGGGTCATTGCTTGGGCCCCTTCTCTTCTCAATATACACCACATCACTTGGTGCAGTCATCCCCTCACATGGCTTCTCATACCACTCCTATGCTGACGATACCCAGCTCCTTTCATTCCTGCCAGATGACCTCATAGTCTCGGCACGTATATCGGCATGCTTCTCCGATATCTCGGCATGGATGAAGGACCGCTACCTTCAGCTTAACCTGACAAAAACTGAGCTCCTTGTCATTCCAGCCAACCCCTCTGTACAACAACAGATCAATGTCCAGCTCGGTTCCACTCAGCACTCCCCCACAAAAACTGCCAGAAACTTGGGTGTCATCATTGACAACTAGCTATCCTTTAAGGACCATGTGGCTTCTGTTGCTCGTTCATGCCGGTTCGCCTTGTACAACATCAGGAGAATCAGACCCTACTTGTCCGAACATTCAACACAACTCCTGGTACAGGCTCTTGTATTATCACGGCTCGACTACTGCAACTCCCTTCTGGCAGGCCTCTCTGCGTGTTCGATCAAACCTCTACAAATGATCCAGAACGTGGCAGCGCATTTGGTCTTCAACCAGCCCAAAATAGCACGTCACGCAGCTCTTCATATCCCTGCACTGGCTCCCAGTTGCTGCCCGCATCAAGTTCAAGTCCCTGATGCTCGCCTACAAAGCAGCTACCAAAACGGCTCCAACATATCTGAACTCCCTCATTCAGGTCTACACTCCCTCCCGCTCACTACGCTCTGCCAGCGAGCGCTGCCTGGTGCTCCCACCACAACAAAACTCTAAATCGCTAGGCAGACTCTTGTCCTCGGTAATTCCTCCATGGTGGAATGAATTACCAAACTGCATTCGCTCCGCAGAATCCCTCTCAGTCTTTAAGAAAAGACTAAAAACCAAGCTCTTCAGTGAACACCTTCTCACCTGATTGACTGTGTAATGGCTACATTAAAAAAATCTCTCTTCTTCTATGCACTCGATGCATCTTCTCGAAGTACTTACTAACTTTATAGCACTGCCTCACAGCAGCCAGGTCCTGCGGGACCAGAACTTAGGTTTGTAGCATTTACTCTTGTTGTGGTCTCCATCTATTACCTTGCTTGCATTGTTCTGAAATCTCAGATGTATGTCGCTTTGGATAAAAGCATCTGCTAAATGATAACTGTAACTGCAACAGATGTGCAACTTCAGCATGATAATGTCTCACCAACAATGTGGCGGTATGAGACTTTGGAATGATCAAAGGATGTTTGTCATCAAATGACATATCTGTCGAGGATGTGCAACGGCTGACTCTCAACAGCCCATCTTGGTCCAGAAATGGAGACAACTTCATAAGAGGACTTTGTTTTGGAATTTGATCCCCTTTGGAAAGACGTATTTCATTGAAGAAGCCTTCTTGCTGCGCTGCCTTGATGATCACAGTTGTGGCTTGTGCACTCACATCTCCTCTACTGCCATCACTATCAGGAGCTTTGACATCTTTTTTGACTCTGTTGATTAGTAGGGACATAACCCGAACCAGTGACTTCCACATGGAGAACCTTTTGAACCGACATGCTCCAAGCAGACCTTCTGGCATCTTAGTACTACGTGAGGTTGTCACCTCAAGATGGATTTCTTGATCCTGGTCTGGATCCACAAGCTCAAAGTTGTATGTAGGAGCAGTGTTCTCTCGCTGAGGCTTTGACAAAAAGGATGGCCCAGAAAACCAGTTGGTGTGTTTGAGGGCTGCAGCACCTAATGGCCGGGTCCCGTGGTCTGCAGGATTTTGTTCTGTTTTGATGCAATGTCACTGGTGCGGATGAGAAGACTTCCTGATTCATGTGATTCTGATGGTGACATAGATGTAAAATTGGTGTGAGGTGTTGTTAATGTAACCACACAATTTTACTATCAATGTAGAATTCCATCGAATGAATGTCAATGTCCATTTCGTTCTTGATGAAGTCTGCCATCTCAACTGCCAGAACCATGGCACAGAGTTCAAGACGAGGAACTGTGTCTGCAGGATGTGGTGTCAGTTTGGATTTTGCCATGACGAAGCCCACATGGCACTCTCTTGCCACAGAGATATGAGCTACAGCTGCTATAGCTATGTCTGATGCGTCTGAAAACACACAAAGTTCTCTGTGCTGAGTCTTTGTAGCCAGCGAAACAGGAACCTATGTTCTTGGGATCTCAAGCTGCTCAAGCTCTTTCATAGAGTCTCTCCAAAGCTGCCATTCTGCTTGTTTTGCTGTTGGAAGAGGAGCATCCCAATCGTACTGTTCCACAGAAAGCTCTCTCATGATGTGCCTTCCCCCCACAGTAACTGGCGCCACAAATCAAATAGTCTGTTCACTGTTGAGAGAATGCCTCTTTTGGTCACAGGTTTCTCATCTGAAGAAACACAGAAAGTGAAGCTGTCAAGAGGTTCCAGCTGAGGCCAAGGCTCCTTTGTAGGGGCGGTTATTCTCCTCCCAAATCCAAGTCTTAATGCCTTTAGCCCAGTCTTCTGAGGGGAATGCTTGCATGACGCTGGTGCTGTTAGATCCTATCTTATGTAGTCTGATGTTTGACTCCGCTAGCATTTCTTGAGATGTCTGTAAGATGTTGATGGCATCTGTTTCTGTGGGGAATGATGTAAGTCCATCGTCCATGTAAAAGTTACGCATGACAAACTCTCTTGATTCAGGAGTGGACTCTGTTGCTTCAAACCCTAGCAACCGCTAGGGATTGTCAGGCTTTTGTCAAACAATTCGGATTGAAATGTAATGCATTCAACAAATACTGGACACGGGCTCAAAGTGGCCGATGATTCTATGACATTCTCTACTTGCGATCGGGCTCAATTTTGACAATTGGGGTTCCGGAGCCCCAAAAAGTGTGACACGGGCCTCTGACCATTGGCGGCACTGTTCCCTACCTTGACACGCGGGATTATTAGCGACATTTTCCGTACTGACATTTGGAAAAACTTAACACTGCATTCAAATGTAGGCCAATTGTCACAATACCACTTTTCCCTTGTGTGGGTGTCAAATGGTAACAATATTGACATTTTCCTCACTGACATTTGGAACTTAACACTGCATTCAAATATAGGCCAAGTGTCAAAGTCACCTTTAGCCTAGCATCGTTTTATGTCTTTTTAGGTTTTAATGCACCTGAACTTGCATATACAGTAGAACTGCAAAAAATACCCCGATGAGGGTGTTGTTAAGATCAGGACTGCTAAGGAGTGTGTCATTAAGAGAAACTCCCTCATGTTTGGCACTGGAATCGAACACTTGTTGTGGAGTCCATTGTGTTGTTATCTGACCTTGTGCACACAAAGAATATCTCTGCCAAGGAGGATGAGGATTCCTGCTTGTGGATCGATTTCTGGAATCTTGCCTGCAATGGGATTGAGATGGGAATAGTGAAGAGCAACTTCAGGTGCTGGGATTTCTGCTCAATCATCAGGTATCATGTCGCACTCGATGACAGCAGGAAGGGAGAGCCGTGTCATACCATCGAGGGACTCTATGATGAAGTTGTTTGCTCGTCTTCCTGTCACATCCATGACCCCTGAACATGTCTTCAATGTATATGGTTCTGAGTGTCCATCTACACCGAAAAAGTTGAAAAAGTCTGTCTTTGCCAGTGAATGGTTGCTTTGTTCATCAAGAACAGCATACATCTTGACTGCTCTTTCTGACTGTCCAACAGGATACACTCTCACCAGACATATTTTTGGACACGATCTGGAGCCAGCTAAGTTCCCACATATATCTGTGCATTTGAGATCACGTCCGTGGCTGTTAACTCTTCCTGTTCCCCGCCATGATCTTCTGCAGCAGCAGAGCTTTTTCACTTTAAAGGGAGAGGTTCTGGATGAAGTGCTGTGGTATTGGTTTCACTTCCACATTCTCTGCACTTTATTGACACATTGCAGTCTTTAGCCATGTGGTCAACAGAAGAACAGCATCTAAAACAGATATGCTTGTCTTTAAAGAGTGATTTTCTTTCTTCTAGACCCTTGCTTCTGAACAGGCGACATTTTCTCAGTGACTGTGGCTTACCATGCACGGGATACTGCTTATCAGGGTCCATGTTCTTGTCTGTGGGAGTAGTTTGGCTAGCTCCACCTGCTGGTGATACATCCGTTTTCCTGACAGAGATTGGCAGCTGTTGTCTATGCTTTGGACCTGCAGGTTTTTCAGTTCTCGGGTTGAAGGTTGTAACACAGGCAAAGCTAGGGTCATTGCGAATTGCTGTTCGTTGCTGGCTTCCTCATTGATGAAACTGACAAAAAATGAGAATGGAGGACAGGGCACATCATTGTCTCTCATGAATTTTGAAGCAGCTGAAACCCACCTCTCTTGAAGGTTGTATGGGAGTTTTGCCAGAATGGGATTGACTCCATGCACTGTATCCACATGAGAAAGGCCGGGAAGATAGCCGTTCCGCTTTGCAGCTTGCAGCTCCAGAAGATCTCCTTGCTCTCTTAGACATTGGTTCTATTTGCCACCTTTGGAAAGTCCTCAGCCCTCTTTAACAGTGCATGCTCTATGATTTCTGGGGCCCCAAAACACTCCTCCAGTCGTTGCCACATCATGTTGAGACCTCCTCGAGGGTCATGGACGTAAGCTGAGAACTATTGGGCATGGATTGGGCTCTGATCCTTCTTGCTTGAGCTGCTGATTGTGGTCCGAGCCATTTTGAGAGCAAGTCCAGCTCTTGTTGTGGTAACAATTTCTGATCTCAAACTGTGGACTAGAATGAGGTCTTCCATGCACAATAGTTCTCAGGTTGGTCATCGAATCTCAGCAACCCCGAACTCACCATCTCTCGTTGCATCAAATATCTAGCAAGGTCTGAGGTCTCTGAAGGACCGCTACCGCGATGCTAACTGTCAATCAACTTATTTCAACTCAAACATGGCAGTAATACATACACGTACAACAGCACTTACAGGCATATATTCTCTCTCTCTCTCTCTCTCTCTCTCGTAAAACAATAGAAACTGCAGGAGTTTAGCTGCTGCCTGTCTGCTTTCTGTCTGCTGCTAAACATCATCGATCAACTCAACTCTTGTCACACTACTGCCCCCTTCAGGTGAAGGCATGCATGCCAGAAGGGGCAGCACAGTTGTGTAAATAAAGTGGTATCCTTAGGCTCAGTTGCAGCCAGCAAAAACAGCCAATAAATTGTATTAAAGCTAGTTAGCTTGGCTAACATGCATTTGTTGTTCCTAAATGCCACAAGTTTTCCTTTTATCGCACTAAAGCTTGTTGTCAATGACAGACATTTAACTAGAGCAAGATAATATTGTGTGACATCTGTTAAGACTCAGTCTGTTTCATATTTTTATATTTTACCAGTGACGTGTTGCGTTTTGTTTGTCTGACTGAGAACACCAGCCAAATACTACAATCAAGTCCTCTTTGACTTTTTACTCTCCTCTTTCTCCCTTTCTCGCTATCACTCTTTCACTTCATCGACATGGAGGAGGCTGGCTTCAACCTAATGAAACGCAGAAGGCGTGGTCCAAATATCATCGGCCACAGAGCTACAGTTGATGTGCCAGGCCAACAGGGCGGGAACATAATCATGGGTGCTGCTATCTCTGAGAATGGTGTGCTAACGCATATTCCCGTTATTGAGCCATTTCTTAACCCCATTGAGGAATTTCTCTTGCAAGCAATCTCCCACATAAACTAAGGTATAACTTACAATTTACAATAATTGTCATCAAAATTTTATGGTAAGGTAAGGTAAGGCAGAACTTTATTGATCCCCCGAGGGAGAAATTCAAGTACACAGCAACAGTAGAAGTGCATAACAAAGATTACAGAAGTTACAACCAAGTAACTTACAAGGCAAAATAAATTAGAAGCAGTATGTATATGTACTATGTATATGTACGCTATGAATATGACAGATCAGAGCTGTTTGGGTGCTGTGGCATTATAGAGCCTGATGGCAGATGGCACAAAGGAGCCGCTCAGGCGCTTTGGGGCTCATGGCTGGATCAGTCTGTGGCTGAACAAGCTCCTGAGACGCATCAGTTCAGCCCAGAGAGGATGAGAGGGATTGTCCATGATGGCATTCAGCTTCCTCCTCATCATCCTCTCTGTCACCGCCTCCACGCAGTCCAGCCCCAATCCCAACCACAGAGCCGTCCTTCTTCACCAGCTTGCCCAGTTTGTTGGCACCGCAAGCCCCGATGCCACCTCCCCAGCACACCACCGCAAAGAAGATGACGCTGGCTACTACAGACTGGTAGAACATCTGCAGCAGCTTAGTGCACACATTGAAAGACCTGAGCCTCCTCAGGAAGAACAGCCTGCTCTGTCCCTTCCTGTAGAGGGCCTCAGTGTTGTCCGACCAGTCCAGTTTATTATTGAGGTGAACCCCTAGGAACTTGTATGTGTTCACCATCTCTACCTCCTCTCCCCTTATGGTGACAGGGGTGGGGGGTCTCTTGTTTCAACGGAAGTCCACCACCAGCTCCTTGGTTTTCCCGATGTTGAGCTGGAGATGGTTGCTGTCACACCATTCTATGAAGTTCTCCACTAGATCTCTGTACTCCTCTTCCCTGTCATCTGTGATGCAGCCGACAATGGAGGAGTCGTCGGAGAACTTCTGCAGGTGACACCTTCCAGAGTCAAAGCAGAAGTCAGAGGTGTAGAGGGTGAACAGAAACGGTGAGAGTACAGTTCCTTGGGGTGC
>OMLF01056175.1:0-13855 GCA_900302615.1 Holocentrus rufus | reverse complement strand
TCACAAGAAATCTGCAGGTCCAGACAACCTGGATCCTTACCTTTTAAAGATAGCTGTGGACATTATTGCTGAGCCTATCGTGTATATTTTTAACTTAAGTCTTCAAACGAACACAATACCTACAATTTGGAAAGCAGCATACATAAAGGTGGAAACCCTTCTGATTTAAACAACTATCATCCCATATCTAAATTGTCAGCTCTAGCGAAAATCCTTGAATCTCAGCTCAATTTGCAGTTGAAACAGTTTTTGTCTGATAATAACATTTTATGTGAGCATCAATCTGGCTTTAGAAGTGGTCATAGTACTATCACTACTGCCATGGCTGTGACAAATGATCTCATTGGTGCTTTGGACAGAAAACAGCATTGTGCCACATTATTTGTAGATCTTTCAAAAGCGCTTGATTCTGTCAATCATGATTTACTTCTAGACAAACTCAGGTATGTTGGCTTTGGTTCCAAAGCTCTTAAATGGTTCAGAAATTACTTAGCAGATAGGACTCAGTGTGTCCAAGCAGAGGGCCATAACTCGGACTTTCTGAAGATAACTAAAGGTGTGCCCCAAGGTTCCATTTTGGCCCCTATCTTATTTTCTATTTTTATAAACGATGTAGGTAAAGACATTCAAGCTAAATTGCATTTGTACGCGGATGATACAATCATCTATACATTTGCTCCTTCTGCAGAACAGGCGATAGAAGAACTTCAGACTGCGTTTCAGATATTACAAAGCACTTTGCAGGGTCTAAAATTGGCTTTAAATGCCCACAAAACAAAGTTTATGATTTTATCTAGGGCTTGCCTGCAAAGTTTTGACAATTTAATAATCTCTTTGTCTGATGGCACATTGATTGAAAGGGTGTCCTCCTATAAGTATTTGGGAATATGGATTGATGAGAAGCTTTCATTTAATATACATATTTCTAATCTACTTAAGAAGCTCAAATTGAAGATTAGTTTCTACTATAGGAATAAATCATGCTTCACATTTTCTGCAAAGAAAAAAACACCTTTCTATCTGTGATTGATTATGGTGATATACTGTATATGCATGCAGCCTCCTCCACCTTAAAGAGGCTCGATTCAGTGTATCATGCTTCTCTGCGCTTCATTTCAAATGCAAAATCTCTCACTCACCACTGCATTCTTTACGATCTGGTTGGTTGGACATCACTAAGCACTCGTAGACAACAACACTGGTATATGTTCATTTATAAAGCTCTGCTGGGCAAACTCCCAGAATACCTCAGCAACCTTCTCTCTATCAGCTTTAGTAGTTACCATCTGCGAGCCTCCAAATGGTTGCTTCTGAAGGTTCCCCGGGCTTTGACGGATCTGGGCAAAACGACATTCTCCTATTATGCACCATGGTCATGGAATAACCTTCAAAAAACTCTCACATTAAAAACACTCATACCCTTTATTAATTTCAAGAGTATCATAAAGAATGCAGTGAATGAGGAATGTCACTGTTTTTCTTGAGAAGCCTCTGTTTTGAATAGCTGTCACTCTGTTTTTATTGTTTTAATGTTGTACTGTTTTATTGTTCATTTATGTATCATGTCCCTGTTTTATACCGCTTTGACTTTGTATCGCTGCTACCTTGGCCAGGTTTCTCTTGTAAAAGAGATTTTTAATCTCAATGGGACTTCCTGGTAAAATAAAGGTTGAATAAAAATAAATAAAAAACTTTGTAGAATGCACATATCTCCCATCCTTCTCATGGGACATGAGTGAAACAGAGTCATGCAGTGGAGCAAAACCTGCCCCTGCAGGCCAAGACAAGGACAAGTGCCTGCATTCAAAGTGACTGTCAGAAAGACAGGAGGTCAGGCCAGGGCTCAAAGAAGCTGAGACAAGGTGAGCTCAAACATGTCTTGTTCAGATCAGTTCACTGTTCAGAATCTCAGAATCTGAACGGTGTTGGTCTTCTGTCAGCTTTGTGAATGTATAGCATAGCATTTTGTTAAATCAAAGACTTATTTCCTCTATTGTAAATAACAGATGTTACCAGGAAGTGGTTTTATTTTAACTTCAACCGCTGTGCTTGAGCCTTTGCATGAATGAATTTTAGGAAGTGCTCCACAGAGGTCAGTCCAAATGACAGCAAACAATGATAAAAGGATGATAGCTGTGTAAGCTAAACTTGATAAAACTGATATAGGCTAAAGATTATTATATCTAACAGAGTCAAAAATGCCTAATTTAAATTTTAGAAAAGAAAAAACAAGTTAATCACTGCCTATTTATAAAATAGAGATTATTCCACAGTTTAATACTGTAATGTTTAGAGGTTAATCCATACATTGTAGTTAGTTCATATATTTGAGTTAATTTACTAAAAATTATATATTTACAATGTTTACATTGTATTTAATTATTTACTTTAAATAGTTACTTTGTCCACACAGGCTGTGTGACTGTGCCTCGCTGCTACTGCAAGCCCTATTTGCCTTTGAGTTTGCCTTTGATAATGGCCATAAATAATACATTCTTTAATTTTAAATTTAATTTACATTTAGTTTAGACAGAAAAGGGTTAAGAAGCCCAAATGTAAAAATATAGAAACAAATAATCAAATAGTCGAGAGAGAGAGAGAGAGAGAGAGAGAGAGCGAGCGCACCTCCGTCAATTCTCAACATCAAATGTCTCCAACTGCCGTTTTACCAAAATAAAATAACCAGCTAAACTGATGTTATTTGAGTATATGAGTAAATAAAAGACATAATGATAGTTCCATATTAAGATGACAGATGAGGAAATGCGAGAATCTATATGGCGTATGAAACTTTTATTTTGGTAAATCGGAAGTGGTATAACATCCTAACCGCCGGCAACTTTATCTGATTAAGGATACAGCGCAAGCTACCTGCAATCCCCCAGAAGTGGACAAACTTTACATTCTGGTGAGTATTTTGACTTGAAAACACCCAGACAGGGGATAACAACACAGCACACACAGATGTGGTGATGAATTGTGGTTTTATAGAGCTAGTTTACTTGAAATCTAAGTTTCTAGTCAAAATGAATGTACTTTTCCATACAACCTAGTTACAGTTCCATACAACCAAAAGCCAAGGCAAAGCAGAAAGCTTTGGGGTGCATGTCAGCTAAATGACATGCAGCCAATATACCTTTAGATATCAAAAAATAATTATTTCACTGTATTTTAGTAGAATATTGCATCTTTATGCACGCGTGAAAAATATGCCCCACATGAGGAGGCGCTGCTGCAGTGGCACCAGCCGCGCCTGAGATGCGCGCTCTCATGCGGGCTGTGTTGTTGCTCTAACCTGTGGGCGCCGAAATGAAAAACCGAGCGGTAACGCAGCCGTCACGCGTCCAGTGTGGACAAGGCCTCATAATCATCTCCTGAATCTACCTCTGTGGCTTTCAAGTCAACTCAGTTTTACCTCAGTCTAGCTTCTGATTAGTTTGGCCACATGTGGGTCAGAAAGTGTTGATGTGAAACTAAAGTGTGGAGAACAGTAAAATGCTGCTTAGGAAGTTATCTGTCTCATCTCATCATGCCATCATGCTGTTTCTTATCAACCACCACATGAACCCTCACGTTACAATACCTTACAGTGGGTTTCATGCCACCCGCCTATGACTCTGCAAACGAAGGTGTTACTCAGTTTTTTTTATTTCGAAAATAATAATCCTGGGTGGCAGTTCAGTGCTGCTTCTTATCAAAGAGAGCATTTTGACTGGCAGTTTGCACTGTGGCTGACTGATTAGGTCCTGCTGCGTTTGACGTTCCTCTTTCACTTTGGATAAAGATAATGCAACCCAATGAGTCAACTGCACGTTATAGGGTTCTTCCCTATTTTTCCTCCACTGGTCGACCTCTGTGGCTTTTGTTGATGGGATTTTTTTGGAATAGGGTACCACATGTATTTTTGGATATTATGACATGGTTTCCATCCCAGTTTTGCAAATCATGTATATGATGTATGTATATGTATCAGCTGTAAATTCACATATTTCTTTTTTTCATATATTGTGTCTCAGTATGTATTGAATATATTTCAGTGTTTTGGTAACTGCTTGAGTTCATTCATGCAATTTCTGTACAAGTCTTTACCTCCGCCAAAAATGTAATGTAATTGCCGTGTCTTTCTGTGTCTGTGTGTGTACGATATCTCAAAAAGTCTGAATGGATTTACATAAAACTTTGTAAGAAGGGGGGGCCTGAGCCAAGGAAGAGTTGATTGAATGTTTACAGCAATCGGCCAAAAGATAAAAATAACAGAGACAAACAGTAACGTGACTATGAATGTGCTGCTATTCATTCACCTCGGCAGCATTTTTGGATAACGAGGGGGATGAGTATATAATATATTTATATATATATATGAGAGAGAGAGAGAGAGAGAGAGAGAGAGAGAGAGAGAGAGAGAGATGCATAAATATTTGTACATACAAATACAATTAGCATTATAGTTTCATTGGTCACATCTATACTATATACAGACACTATTAAGGAGCAAACACTCAGGATTTTCACTCACCTTTACACTCATGTATACAGTGAAGTGATCAAATAACATTATTTGATTTGATGTGCAAATCTACACTGCTTTGCTGTAGCTGGCTAGAGACTTAAAAAGCTGGGACAAAGGAAGTCCCATATGGGACAAACCAATTTTGGTCCAAATAAGGGACGTCCTGGCAAATAGGGGACAGGTGGCAACTCTAGGAATTACCAAGGGACTTATAAAGAGGGAAGGGAAATTACACACACATAGCTACAGCCACTGGTGCTGCTAACGTGTATCTCAGTAGGATGGGCATGGAAAATCCCACTATAAACCACTGTAGCTCTGCTGTTTGAATTTTTACATGACAGATATTCCACCATATAACAAAATACACTTTACATCATACAGATTGGTAGTTTTTGTTCAATGTGCGCATTTGTTGTCCCTCTTAGTCATCTCAAAACATCAGCACTTGTATAAAGCCTGAGATGTTTTTAGCTAACTTTAAACAAAGCTTATGTTGGCCACATGCAAGTTTAAAGGAATACTTCAACGTTTTGGGCAAAATACGGAAATTCATTGCGTTTCCCATACACATCAATTCAAAACCCATGCGATCGATGAAAGAAAGTAGTCGCATCTGGTTGCGGAAAATTATGGCACCACCCGCAAACGAATGTGAAGGTCAGAGTTCACTTTTGTTCAACTTTGACCTGTGAATTCGCACATCACAACCAATAGAAACACATCTTGCCCCGGGGGTCAAAACAGTGGATGAGTTCTATGTTGGCTATGTCTCACTACGAGGTGATATACAACACAACACTGCCAGATTATAAACTGCAACATAAACAGCAATCAGATTAGCTTGCATTCAACCACGAGACACAATTACAGTGCTAAATCGCTTTTAAATCCTTTTTATTTAACATGCTACCTCCTTTTTATTTGGTTCACGTTACTGGTATTACTGCTACTAGGATGTTTCCGGCTGCTGGCAGACCACCTGCAGCTGTTGTCACATTCAGATTCAGTGCCATGTGTGAAAACAATCCGCATACTGAATTCAGATGTGACCGCAGCATTACCAAGAGTGAGACAAGATGTTTGTTTGTTTCCAATGGGTAGCATTTCATGTTAGCTTAGCATAAACACTTGAATTATACAGGAGTCATTAGCCTAGCTCCATCAAAGTGAAAAAAATAAATCTTACAGCAACTCGGAAGCTGTCATAGTTACACAGTCCGATACGTCAAATATGAGCTCGTTAGCAACAGACAAATGACTGAGGCTCTAATCTGTTAAATAAGGCATGAATAGAGAGATGGAAAACCCATTCAAAACTATGACAACTGCACAGAGTTGATGCACACTTGGCCCCAAATTCCAACTCCAGGACAGACTGTCCCTTCCTTCTTAATAAGTTTCTTGGTTTAGGGAAGTGCCATAGACTCCAATGATATATCTTAGCTTTAAAAATACAATTTCAAGAGTAGTAGTCCATTTTTCCAGGTGTTTTTGCCCTTTTCAACAAACAAATATTTTATTCTTAATGACTTTGTTACCTAATTCAGATATCTTTTGTATTACTGAGACTTGGCTCAAATCAGGGGACTGCTGCCCCCTGGTAGAACTTTGCCCACCTAACTATAAGTTTCTGAATGCCCCAAGGCCCATAGGCCGTGGTGGGGGCATTGCAGTGGTTTATAAGGAACAACTCAACTGTGTGCCATTTACTCTTGGATCTTTTCATAGTTTTACTATTTTTATTTGTCTTTTTTACAATTAACTTTTAAAATTGAGCATGACATTCCAGTGTGTTGTATGGTTATTTACTGAACACCTAGATCTTTTACAAATTTTATGAATGATTTCTCCAATCTGCTTTCATCTGCTGTACTCAAATTGGACAAGATCACTATTGTAGGTGATTTTAACTTTCACATAAATGATTCCTCAGAATTTGCCACAGAATTTATAAACACTGCAAAATCATTTAATCTAGTGCAACATGTTTCTGGCCCCACACATAACTGTGGGCACACCCTTGATCTTGTTTTTATGCTTGGCCTGACTCTGAACCCTTTGCGTATGTGTGACTAATGCTGCAGTCATATCTGAATTCAGTCTGCGGATTCTGAGTAGCAGTAGTACCAGTAACCCAACCCATTCTCATTCCCAAGGCGTCATATGTTGACGTTTTTGGAAGTCCCTTATAGTAAGAACCATAGATACAGAACTATAGATGCGACATTACGTCATATTCATGGGCTAACCGTCCGCCATATTACCTGGGTATTGTTTACAATTGGCACCTATGGACAACAGCTATGATTGTCGGCTGTGCAGCATCTGTTTGGTTTACTAAAAGGACCCAAGAGACCAGGGAGGCTGGCATCACTTTACACAAGTCAGTAGAGTAGATAAGAGATTCATTTTTTACATATGGGTCAACCAAAACTACAAAAAGTTAGTGAACTAGGTAACTTTACCGTTAGGTACAAGTGACGAAGCCGAGTTTGAAGTCAAAGTCATTGCTGATTGCTGCTCTCAACAGCATCGATCTGTTAGCTGAACAGATAAGTTATAACCAGCAAACACGGTTTTCATGTTAGCTTCGCTAACGTAGAGCTCAATGGTAACATTTAAGTCTTGGTTTGGAGCTGTGAACATGATGCCCTGTCTTTCAAAACACGATGCTACCAGAACGCATGTGCTTTCTTTTAGCATATTTAATTAAATAATGATAATAATAATAAGAAGAATAATAATAAATTGTTACTTTTGTGGACTGTACTACTCTACCTGCCTTTTCAATTGTCCCTTGGGGACAAATAAAGTTATTTGAATTGAATTGAATTGCACGGTTGTTAACATAGAAAATGAATGGGAAATGTGGAAATGACGGATCCTGTGGACACGTACCATCGGGCAAATACCTGATTTGCCTCCTTGGCAGAGGTCTGCGCTCTACTTAGTTCATATTTTCTAGGTCCAGTACATCATTATATATTTACTCAGTGCAGTCAGGTGGCTTAGTGAAATTACTTTTACTGGGTGGATAAAAGCACAATTTTTTGCCTGAAGTTTCCTTAGGGTCTATCCATTAGACCCTAAGGAACCATTAATACAGTATAAGCGTGAGGAAAGACATCATAAGGTGATCAGATTACTTCCAAAGTTGGGAATTTTTATATACATGTATCTTAAATTTAATTGGATATTATTAAAGTGCCAGTACAAGTATAAATATTAGCAATATTATCTTTATTGCAATAAATATCAAATGAATATGGATCATACTGTGAAAAAAAAATCAGTCAAAGTTAACATCCTTATGCCGGTAAAAATTATAAAATTTTTCAAATCTTTCCATGAGAGAGAATTAAAATCAAATTAAAATCAACATGATCATATATTGGTGGGTCGGCTCTGACATCAGTTGAACCCACGTGTAAGCATAAACCATCCACCCACCACCCACCTGAATGAATTATTTTTTCCAATCTCCAAACATGCACCTGCATGGACCCGCATTTCACTCCACCTCTACCTGTCTCTGTAGGCTGTGTTGCTTTTTAAATTAATTTAAGCAGCATAGGCTTTCTAGGTTATTGTGTTTTGTACTGATGTATGAGTGTTTTCTTTACTTTAAAATTTAGAAAGGCTTCTTTCAGTAATTGTAAATGTTTCCATCCGCACAGCAATTTCACTTAAGCAAATATCGAGGAACACTGAAGCAGCGAAACTAAAAACTGTAGTTATAAACTTGACAGGACAAAGGAAATTCTCCAGGGGAAACAGAATTAAACTTTAAGCTTTTGAAATAATTAAAAAAAATGTTTTATACAGCTCTGATAGAGCCTTTTTAGAGTGTTGTTCTCCCGTTTGTCTGCTCTGTGTTCTGTTGACTTTCTTCATCAGCAGTGAGTTTTATAAACTAAACCTAGCAAACACTATGCACGATTTTTTAACCCACGACTACAGCAACCATGGTACAATCGGATTTAAAAAAAGAAAGAAAAAAAAGCCTATCAGGCTGATGGGTCCAGTAGTGTGCAGAGAGAGAGAGAATGAATGGAAAGCGGAAGTAGCCAAAACAAATGTTTTTCAAAGTTTTTGAATCACTTCAACCATAAGAGGTTCTTCATCATACAGTCATAATTGTGCCCCAAAAATGTTAGGCTGATAGGCCAAGTAGTTTGTGAGAGTAGCCGCAGACAGACACACATACAGACAGATAGAAGACACACCTCACTAAAAAGCATCACATGCAAACATTTAGGCTGATAAAAATAAATAAATTAATGTATAAGTAAATGAAGTGTCTTTTTAATGGATACTGATACTGGATACTTGGATACGATGATGAATGGATACTTGAATACTAAAACTGAATAATTGCAATTAATATTTAGACAATGTTGCGTATTGTAGTGATGTCTCCACCAAAGTTGACATTGCTCTTATCAGTCATGTATTTTTCCTGGTCACAGTGTAAAGTGGCTATTGTTTTAAAGAATTTATCATAAAATATATTAAACATAGGCTAATGCTCATGATGAAGGCAGAGATCCATGCAGAGCACCTGTCACTCTAGCAGCTGTTGGAATTTTCCACCAATCTCAGCCCGTCTTAGCTAAATGATGATCTAAATGATGGCATCATTGGTTGGTGCAGTCTATATAAGCCGCAGCAGGTGGCCTGGGGGCCTCAAGATGGTCTTGTGCCTAAGTGCGGTAAACGTCCACAGAGCTCAGACCACTGGCAGAGTTAGCGGCGTTTAATATATGTATATATAAAAATCTTCAGCTTTGAAAGTAATCTGATCATCTTATGATGTCTTTTTTCACCTATATATTAATGGTCTCACAATTTGATATTTTACACGGCCTTTTCTAGGGGCTCCTAGGCTAAAATTGCATGATAAACCCTAAGGCAACATCATGCAAAAAATTGTGCTTTTATCCACCCCGTAATGGAAAGTTTGAATAAGAGCATTAAGCCACTTGACAAATATGACTGACTGCTGATCCATCTTTGTAATGCTGTAACTAATGTTTTATATCACACATTTTCATTCTTTTCTTTCCTTGCCTCATTATTTCCCCACAGGAATCATTAATGTTTCATAACCACCTCTCATCTCCATCTTTTTTTCTGTTATCTCTTTTGTTTTAGACCTCAAAAATGTGGTGTCCATGTTTTCTGCTGGTTGTACTGATTATCTGTGCAGGCCCAGCCGCAGGGTACAGCAATGGGAAAGTTAGCATTGCCTGTGGAGACATGACACCTCAGCATGGCTATGAGTCCTCCCCCAATCCACCTCCATACAGCATCACAGTAGACAAATCAACATTCAGTCCAGGCGACCGTATCACTGGTAAGCTGCAGTCTTGCTTTGGCGACGGGTTATCATCTCTTCCAGGAGATCATGCGTTTGGTTGTATGTGTCCCTTTATCTGTGTGTATATCTGTCCGCGGCTAATCTTGCAAACAACTGGGACTATCAGCCTAACATTTTTGCTGCACAGTAATGACTGTATGATAAAGAACCTATTGTGGTTGCAGTAATTGAAAAACTTTGAAAAATGTTTGTTCTCACTATTTCCGCTCCCTCACTTCATTCATAGTCTAGCTTGCTCAACCATCACTGCTCTCTCTGCCCATCTCTCTGCTACTGGACTTTTCAGCCTATTTTTTAATCCTACTGTGGCCATATTCACTCCAGTTGTGGGTGCAAAAAATGAATCTGCGTTGTGTTTTCTGGGCGAGTTTATAAAACACACTGCTGAAGACGAAGGAGCGCAGAGCAGACACATATGGGAGAACAACACTGTAAAAAGTGTTAGTAGCTGATGGAATATGTCAACAAGCTGATGCTTCACCACTGTAAAATCACTTTATCACTTTTTTGCCTTTTCTCTTGCAACCTTCCTCCCAGTATCTTTACAAGTGGCCTCATCCAGCTCCACACACTTCAAGGGCTTCCTGATAGAAGCTAGGGACGCTGGGAGAGCCAACTCTTCAGCAGTGGGAAATTTCATCCTGGTCGACCTGGCTAAGTCCCAGCTGCTACAGTGTGGCCACACTCAGGTACATGGGATAAATTAAGATTCATATTCAGAAAGCTTTATTGATCTCTGCAGGGAAACCCAAAGTAAAACCCACAGTTGCATAATGTCCACCAAAGATTTTACTGTGACTAAACAAACTTTCAAACAAATGTACAAAATATAGCATGGACACAATTACAGCGATTACAATTCAGACACACATTACGGTTACACATGAATGGGATTGCTGATATATTTGGGCCAATATTGAGCATTTGTTATCAAAATATTGGATTCAAGATTCAAGAGATTTATTCGTCATGTGCATAATTGTACATGTACAACAGCAGTGAAATGAAATTGCAACAACTCCGGCAAGTGTGCAAGTAGCAAACATCAATAAAATTAAAATGAACTGAGGCTGCCCCCTACATATTTTCATATGTAAATATGAAATATGCGAATATGGCATATTCACAAATCTATATGTACATAATAGAAAATGGTAAATGAGAGAGAATAATAATATACTGTTCTAAAAAAGTGGCAGGTTATAAACAATTTGCAGAGTATAAACAGTTTGCAATTTGTGTGTAGACCATGACAGGTCCTTGGCGATGTGAACTCCAAGGTACCTGTAGCCACTCACTTTGTCTACCAGGACCCTGTAGATCGTGAGTGGTGTGTAGTGGATCCTCTGCTTCTCCCTCCTGAAGTCTACCATCATCTCTTTGGTCTTTGAGACATTCAAGTCCAAGTTTTTGTCCTTACACCATAATGACAGCAGCTCCACCTCTTCCGGATAGGCTGTCTCGTTGTTGTTGGAGATCAGGCCTACCACCACTGTGTCATCTGCGAATTTCACAACGATGTTGGAGCTGTGTGTGGCTATGCAGTCATAGGTGTAAAGGGAGTAGAGCAGAGGACTCAGGACGCAGCCTTGGGGGGCGCCGGTGTTGAGGGTTTGGGGGCTGGAGGTGTGGTTTCCAACCTTCACTACCTGTGGTCTGTCAGTCAGGAAGCTCCGAACCCAGGAGCAGAGAGAAGGGCTCAGCCCCAGGTCCCTGAGCTTGGTGACCAGTCTGAGGGGAACTATAGTGTTAAACGCTGAACTGTAATCAGTGAACAGCAGGTGTACATAATTCCCCTTTCCAGTGTCCAGGTGGGAGAGGTGGAGTGGAGGATGTGGGAGATGGCATCATCAGTACTCCTGTTAGGGCGATAGGCGAACTGAAGGGGGTCTAATGAGCTGGGCAGAGATGAGCAGATGAGTCTCTCAAAGCATTTCATCACCACAGATGTTAGTGCTACAGGGCGGTAGTCGTTTAATCAGGCTGGATTGGTGTTCTAGGGTGCAGGGATAATGGTAGATGTTTTGAAGCATGTGGGGACGATAGAATGGACCAGGGACAGATTGAAAATAGAGTTGAACACAGGAGCTAGCTGGTCGGCACATGATTTTAGCACCTGCCTGGGGATGCCATCTGGCCGGCTGCCTTCCTGCTGTTCACTCGTCTCAGAGCTCTCCTCATGTCGTGCTCTGAGACAGAGAGTGGGCGGTCTTCCTGACAGATCAAGTCACCTGCTTCAGTTGCGGCTAGCGCAACTGAAGCAGGTTTCTGCTTAGGAAAGACCTTAACAATCACCATGGGAATGATATCGTCTATAAGCTTGGATATAAAGCATGTCACCACTTCCGTAAACACATTCACGTCATCAGAGCTCGCCTGGAACATATCCCAGTCCACGCCAGTCAGCACTTTCTGTAGTGTGGCCTCTGACTGGGCAGTCTAGCGTCTGACCTCTTGTGTTACTGGGGGTTCCTGTCTCAGCCTCTGTTTATACTTCGGAATGAGGAAGATGGCGGCATGGTCAGCTTTACCTAAAGCTGGGAGAGAGGTGGCTTTGTAACCATTCTTGAACGGAGTGTAGCAGTGATCCAATATGTTTTCACCCCTGGTTGGACATGTGATGTGCTGGAAAAAGTTTGGCACAACCTGTTTGAGGTTCGCCTTATTAAAGTCACCAGTCACGATGAGGGCTGCATCTGGGTGTTTGGTGTAGCGTTTATTGATGGTATCATGTAATGTGGTGAGAGTGGTGTCCATGTCTGCCTGTGGTGGAATATAAACCGCAATGGTGGTGACTGAAGAGAACTCCCGGGGCAGGTAGAAAGGGTGACAGAGGATCGCTAGGTGCTCAAGATTGGGCAAGCATGAGCGCGACAGAACAGAGACATTCCTTGGATCACACCAGTTGTTGTTGGTCATGAAACACACTCCACCATCTTTTGATTTGCCGGATTCCTTCGTCCTGTCCATGCGAAACACAGAGAATGTTTCGGCTGAACGCCGTGATCCGGCACTGCTGGGGAGAGCCATGTCTCTGTGAAACAAAGGATGTTGCAGTCCCACATGTCCCGTTGGAAGCGGACCCGGGCTCTGATGTCGTCCAGCTTGTTATCCATGTATTGGACATTTGCAAGCAGGATACTGGGCAGAGGTGGATGGTGTGCTCCCGCTCGCAGCTTGTTTCTCACCCCGGCATGTTTCCCTCGGTGTTTCTTCCTCCTGCTTCTCCGTGGAGGCTCGTTTCCACGGTTGGGGTCTGCAGGACGTAGACCTAGTTGCAATGTTCAGAAGTGTTCTGCGGTCATAGGTTACTAGTGCAGATGAAAGGGAGGTGAAAGAACTAAAAAAATCTACATAAATAAACAAAAAGCACAGTCTAAGTGGAGCAGTCAAGACGGCGTCTGGTCTCAGCCACGCCATCTTGCTGTCAATGTTTTCCTTTGTTGATAGGTCATGAAGACCATATGATGGATATAAAAACAGTGTGTGAAATCTACAATGGATTGGATGGGTTTTCTTTGCACATTATATTTATTAATTTCAGTGTTTAATAATATTTATTTTGGTAAATTAACTCTTCATTTACAGGCAGCAGGTGAGTTTTCCCCTATCAGAACAAGTGTGATGGGTCACTCTGCCTTAAAGAGTTTCATTAGGATTTCAGTTGAGAGTTGTGGTGTCCCTCCTCCTTGAACCGCCACCTTATCGTGGTGGAGGAGTTTGAGTACCCGAATGATCCTAGGAGCTATGTTGCCCGGGGCTTAATGCCCCTGGTAGGGTCTACCACGGCAAACAGGTCCTAGGTGACGGGGCAGACTAAGAGCGGTTCCAAAGCCCCTATGATGGTAGTGAAAACAAGGAAGTTCACGTCGCCCGGATTGACGTCACCGGGGCCGGTTCTGTTCATTATTTTTATGGACAGAATTTCTAGGCGCAGCCAGGGGCCTGAGGGGGTTCGGTTC
>OMLF01056174.1:3949-18260 GCA_900302615.1 Holocentrus rufus | reverse complement strand
CACACACACGAGCGTGCAGGTGGTTGATCACATGCCTGGATGTAACCTCCTCGCTCCTTTCACTGTAAATCTTCTCCCTTCTCTAATTGAATGAGCGTAATGCAATCAGAGCCAAGCAGCACATGACGAGAACACACACACACACACACACACACACACACATTACAGGATTAAAACCAGCTGCTTCGTCCTGAAGCAGCGACAGATTCTTCTGACCTGATTTGTTGGATTTTTAAATTCTTGCCTCTCCTGGTTTCATGCCTCGTGTTCGGAGCAGCAGGAGAGTCGAGGCTCCGCTCGTCTCATAGGAGCTTTTATTTTGACAGCGTGTGCACCTCTGTTTACATATTCAGCCTCACATCCTTGAATAACATGAATGAACTTTATTTATGCAGCGCTTCTCTGAAAGCAGATTTTCCAAATCACAGGAACAGTGAAATAGATGAAAGAGAAAATCAGAGAATAAAGAGATAAATCTGATGAAGACATGAGATCCTGCTCCATGTGGTCCAGTGTCCGTCATCTCATCTCATGTCATCTCATTTCATCTCATCTCTTGTCTCATGTCATTTTATCTTGTCTCATCTCGTCTCACCTCACCTTGTCCGATCTCATCCTGTAGTGTCTCATCTCCTTTCATCTCATCTCATCCTGTCCGATCTCTCGTCTCATCTCGTTTCTTCTGATCCAGTTCCATCTCATCTCTCGTCTCATCTCTGATCTTGATTTGTCTCTTGTCCCATTTCGTCTCATCTCTCATTTTATTTTACATTCTGTCATCTCACCTCATCTCGTCTGGTCTTGTTATGATCTCTTCTCATATATCTTACATCATCTCTTATCTCTAGTCTTATCTCGTCTCCTGATCCATCTCGTCTCATCTCACGTCTTATTTCATCTTATTTGGCTCATGTCATCATCTTGTCTCACCTCACCTTGTCCATCTTATGTCGTGTCTCATCTCGTCTCATTTCAGTCCTCTCTCATCTCGTTTTGTCTCATCCTGTTCCATCTCATCTCACGCTCCATCTAGTCTCATCTCGTGTCATCTCATCTCCACGCTCGGTCTTGTCTGGTGTCTGATCTCGTGTCGTCTCTGGTTCACAGGATACGTACCGGCGGCGTCAGGTGCAGCGGACGGTGACTCGGCAGATGTCGTTCGACCTGTCGAAGCTGCTGGTGACGGAGGATTGGTTCAGCGACATCAGCCCTCAGACCATGAGGAGACTCCTGAACATCGTGTCCGTCACAGGTCCTGTTTGAAGGACAGTGCATGTTGTACATTTATTTTAATGATTATTTCATTTTTATTTAAATGATAATTTCTTTTTTCTCCTCTTACTTTCTCTTCTCTCTCTCCTCCTCATGATCTTCCTTTTCTTCTTCGTCTCTCAGCCTCTTGCAGCTTTCATCTGTATAATAAATGTAACAGCGTTTGTGGTTTTAATGGATGAACTGGATGTTTACGTCGGCCGTGAAAATAAACTGGCAAATAAATAAAGTTTAATTGATTCGAACGGAGCGTGATGGCGTCTTCCTGTTTCCCCTGCAGGCCGCCTGCTGAGAGCCAATCAGATCAGCTTCAACTGGGACCGCCTGGCGTCCTGGATCAACCTGACGGAGCAGTGGCCCTACAGGACGTCCTGGCTCATCCTGTACCTGGAGGAGACCGAGAGCGTCCCGGACCAGGCCACGCTCAAGACCATCTACGAAAGGTCAGAGGTCACGGCGAGGCTTTTCATATCCTCCACTGTGCTGTGGATTCATCATGTTGGTTTCAGATCTGCAAACCAAAATAACTCGGTGAACTTTTGTTCCCTGCACTGCCACACAAATAATTTCAGAAAATGTAAAATTACAATGTAAATTAAATCAGTTTCCAAACCACGAGGCAGCAGTTATTCTATCAGAGCTGCTCAGGACAGAACGAACAGGATTTCTGCTGCCGACCTGAAAATTTAACTGCACATTAAAAACACCGTGATCAAACAGCACGTTTAGCAGCATTATCGCAATTTTAATTAAAATTTCTTTTTTACTGAAAAAATGAAAAAAATATAAACATTGGTGACTGTATACTATATTATATTTTACAGTCTACCATATTTTTTATAATTGCAATATTCAACAAAATAATTGCAGTATAATTAATTACCAGTATAGTTCCAGTTCACAGCACAGAAACATATTTGCAGTAAAGTGTGACGGGGTTTTTCTCAGCCAGCTGCTTCAGTTCAGCAGAGAGAAAAATAAGATGAAACGCGACGTGTTTTTGTCGTCTCAGGATTTCTAAAAACATCCCGACCACGAAAGACGTGGAGCCGCTGCTGGAGATCGACGGAGACGTCCGGAGCTTCGAGGTCTTCCTGTCGTCCCGGACGCCCGTCCTGGCGGCGCGTGACATCAAAACCTTCCTGCCCTGCACCGTCAACCTGGACCCCAAACTCCGAGAGATCATCGCAGGTAACTACAGTACTGCTACTACTGCTGCTACTATTACTGCAAATACTACTACTGCCACTACTATTACTGCTACCAGTACTACGACTGTTACTGCTGATATTTCACCTTATTATGACTCAAAATTACATAAAATAATCCTGATAAGTTGGTGTAAAAAGTAAAATAAATTGATGATCTCTAGAAGATGCTATTACTACTACCATTAGCACTACTTCTGTTACTACTACAGTGAGTACTGTAGTACTACTATCAATGTTACTACTACTGATACCACTCCAGACAATAATATGAAAAAGGCTATTATTAAACTTTTCTCACCAAAGTTACAGAGTGCTGTGAAATGAAAGGAACAGAAACACAACAGTCATAATCACCTGTAATAAATTCACTAGTTTAGCCAGATTATTTTATTTATTATTTTTATTATTTTTTTAATGACAGAATCAGAATCCAAATGTGTTTTTGTTTCCTGTAGAACAGACTTAGCAGACAAAATAAGAGACAAAACTTTGCAACATTTTTTTTCTGGTGAGTCGTGGTCATTTCTGATTCTGTCGTGACCTGTGAAGTGACATCACAACCACGTTACTCTCTGTCCGCTGGGTTTTTATTTTTGTCTTTAATCCAGTCTAATCCGATCCTCCTCCTCCTCAGACGTTCGTGCTGCGAGGGAGCAGATGAACCTGGGCGGGGTCAACTACCCCGCGCTGCCCCTGCAGGAGGCGCAGCCCCGCCCCACCTCCGTCTACAGCCAGCCGTCGTCGGCCTGCTCGCCCTCGGCCTCCTTCACCGGGACGTTCAACCCGGCGGGCGGAGTCGTTTCCCCGCAGCCGCACAGCAGCTACTACAGCGGGCTGGCCGGGCCGCAGCACCCCTTCTACAACAGGGTGAGTTCACTGTCAGGCTGAGCGGTCGGACGTTTCCCTTCACAGCGTCAGGTGGGCGGGAGCTCGGTGCGGCCTCGTGTTCCCTCACTCTGATTCCTCTAAACCCTCTAAGTAATCAGATGTGTGTTTCATTTCCATTTTAATCAGAGCGAACGTCCACATCAGATGATTCTCGGTTCTTCAGCAGAAAGTAGAACAGAAAGTAGTTCCTCTCCGAGCGTCGCACAGTTTCCTTCTCCGCTCTCTTTTCCTGCACATGCTCAGACCTAAAAACACATTCAGAAGTGCATGGTGCAGTGATCTGGTTTCTCCAGCAGAAATCTACCTGTGTGAACCGGCTTTCTCTTCATCCCTGAACCTGATGATGGAAACTGGCTGAAAGTTTACATGGCAGCTCACTGATCAGATCAATAACCTGATCACCGATCAGATAATCAATAACCTGATCACTGAGGGGACTGTGAACGCAGTGAGTGAAAAGCTGACGGACTCACAGTGTGAACACAGAGTTGATGTAATTGGTAATAAAAAAGTTTCATAAGACTGAGCATAAGACAGAGAGCAGAGGGCGGAGCTGTCAGCGCTGTGCAGCACGAGGTGAGTCTGCAGCTTGTCTCTCTTTCATCTTTTCCGTCTGATGGAAGCAGCAGGTGAGTCTGAGTCAGCATCATCTGCAAACCGCTTCGAGCTGTTCGGATCGTCGCTTCATCCTCCACACTCCGTTTTATCTTTTGCCAGATTCTTTACCCACCATGTAATTTCTGTCCTGTGCTTCAGTTTGATTTGATTTGATTTGATTTACGTTCTGTGCTGTCGGACGGGGGCTGCAGCCTCGTGTTTCCACGGTGCATCGCTGCTGTTGTTGTTGGACGGGATCCATCACTTATTATCTGCAGAAAGCCCGAGGAAATGGATGTGTGTTCTCAGATTGGAGATCACACATAAAAGTTTTAACAGGATTCAGGAGCCGGAGCATCATGAAACTCTTCAACAGACCTCAAAAACTCAAAAACTCAAAAAAAACCTACGGACGTGCAGTTTGACAGCAGCGATGCACCACATGATATGAACCTTTGATTTTAAGTTGCCATCTCATTGTTGCATTCTTTTATTTTCAAGCACTGTCATGAACATCATTATTATTATTATTTTCTCCCCCTGCCTGTCCCCCAGCCATATTTCCCACAACACCTTTACCAGCTGCCACGCTTGGCCGCCTCCTTCCCATCCCATCATCCTCCACGTCCGTTCGGTAAAAGCTCCTTTCCCCGGGATCTCAGCGCCGGACCCGTAAGTACACGACCCGTCAGTCAGCGGTGAACGTAAAGAAGTCAGTCTGGCGTTTACAGATCTGGGCGTGTTCTTGTTCTCCTGCTGCATTCATGTCACATGTGGAAAAACGGTAAACACAAACGTACCGCTACAAAATACTGTCCACTCTGATGACGGTTTGGTGACGGACTCTGATTTCTTCGACCTGCTGAATTCAGAGGAAGCAGCTGCAGGTTGCCGGTTTTACCCGCGAATCTCAACTTCGTGTCAAATCTACACAGCATCGTGCGTACTGATTGGCTGATCACAGAAGGAGATCTTTATTTGGGAATTCAGTGTCAGAAGTGCACAGAAGTATAAAGGTTTTGGTGCGTCGGCGCGTTTTGAGCTTCATGTTCACGTTAGGCTCTGACTTGATCTCTGTCACTTCAGGAAACAGTCTGGGATGTCTGGCTTCAAAAAGGGCCGTCAGCAACAGCTGTTTACAAAAATACTTAGCAGGTGATTGGATCAACCAGCTGTCAGTCATCAGCTAACTTGTCCAAATATTCCTCTAAGAGTAAAAATAAATAAGTAAATTCTCAGGAGCAGAAAACTACAGTCATGGCGTCTCATGACTTTCTTCCTCTGACATGAATGCAGCATGATGCTGTTTTCTTCCACAGTGACACGTCAACACTGAATAAAGGTTCAATAAAGGACTCGCAGAATGACTGCAGGCGGTTTAACTCGTTTTGGGAAAAAAAAGTTTTTGGCTGCTTTTCAAATGTGAACATTTTTAGAATTGGGCGCTTTTATTTTGAAATATTGAACTTACTTGAAATCCAAGTAAGTTCAGTGTTTTCTAAAAATGGATGTAAATCATTTTGGAGTGAAACTGTTTGATCAGTCAAATCTGATTTTGTCCCGGCGCCTCAGTGGAGTCAGATGACAGAGAGTTTATTATCGGACATTTTCACTTTTCAGACAGGAAACAGAATTTATTCTTTTTGAAGTGTTTGTCTGTTGTATATTTTTACAGTGTGACTGTCATTACATGTTTGTTGCATCAGTGGAGGAGAGAGAGGACATCAAGAAATAACTTTTAGACTTTAAATCCCCAAACCACACACACACACACACACACACACACACACTTCTTATCCCCTCGCTTCAAAATAAAGGCTTACTCCTTTTCTCCTCTCCTGTTGAAGACTTGCCTCCATGTTTCCTCCTCCTGTCTCTTCTTCTGTGGTGGTAGTGCTGGGCGGAGTCAGACACTTTCTCAGTAACACAGCAAGACAAACCTGGACCTGGATCTGGATCTGGATCTAGATCTGGATCTGGGTCTGGATCTGGATCTGGAGTGTTTTTTAGTGATCCCCTCACTGCTTAAATGACGCCCTTCATTCTGTCGACAGATCGTGAGCGGCGAGTTTCATGTGCTTCACCTCATCCCTGTTCGTAGGCACATTTTCTCCCCTCCTCAAAAAAAAGGTTGATCTTTAAAGGTGCAGTCCGTAGTTTTAAGAGAGATAATTATTTACATTTGCAGAGCTGCTATAAATAATTATTTGAATGAGTTGATCTCATTTGATCACAAATTCAAAGAAAACTGTTGAAGCTGTAAATCAAACAGACGTCTATAAGATGATTCTTTGAACAGTTAATATCTGTGTGAACTAAACTTCTGGCCTTGCAGGTGTAAACAACAACAGTAAAATAGGAACTTTTTAGTTTAAATGAATAAATTTGAGTGAGATTTGGTGAAAAATAAATAATTCAGGAGTCCTTGAAGAAATGTTCCTTCCTGCTCTCATGCGGCGTTTTTTAAAAAAAGATTCTCCCAGTTTGTAGTTGAAGAAACATCAAATAACTCAAATAACGCTGCTCCAACATGGTTGAAAGTAACATCACATCTCATTGGTTGATGAAGACGACGCCTTAAAATCGGCGCCGGTTCAGGAAATCGGCGTGATGTCGATCGTTGTCGTGTTTCCACGCCCAGCTCGACCTGTCAGCCATCTTTGTTTTGTCCTGATGTTTTCTCTCCGCCTGTCTGTCTCTGCTGTATTTCATGATTCATTCCCTCACCTCTTCCTGTCTGTCTGTCTGTCTGTCTGTCTGTCTCTCCTCATCGCAGTATAAGGTTTCGTCTTTGAAAAGGAAGCAGGTATTGAACTCTTTCAGCTCGACTTAGCGTTTGCCTTAACTTCCCTTTCGTCCCTGCTGCCCTCTGCCCACCAGCTGCCTCACCAACTAACTCCCTCCTCCGGTCTTCTGACTCCTACAACTCCCAGCATGCACCTTGGAACGAGCAGCTCCTGCCTCAGAAACAGCTGCCACACAAACTGTCCTCTGAAAAGGGAAATGCTTGACCTTCTCAGTTTCTCTGAGCAGTTCAGATGTTTGAGTTTTGTTTTGACCTTTGACCCGCTTCCCCAAACCAAACTGTCAGTCCGCTCCATCCCACCACACATCCTGCTCCCCTCTGCACTGCAGATATCCATCTCAGCAAGTCATCCCAACTCGCATTGACGTATTAATATGTGATAAAGTTAACAAATGAATAATTATCATCATTTTATTTTTATTTTCATTAAATCCCTCCGTACAGAAAACTAAAATTATCTCAGATTATTAGACAATTTTGTCATTTTCTCCAAATTCTATGATATTTGTTTTTACTATATCATATCGTATTTAGTCCTTCCTTGACTAAATAACTTGTTATCGTGGTTTTGCAGTGTGTGGTCTAAACGTGGTGAAGTCCAGTTTTCACTCAGCGTTACAGAATGAATTCAGTTTTAAAATCTTCTCTCAGCTTGTTTGAGATGAAGCTGCGATGTTGAAACTGACAGTGAAAGAGTTAAACCGGCCCAAAGAACTTCAGTTTATTTTCCCTGTCGGACCACGAGTGTCAGGAAGTTCAGACAGTCACAGGAAGCTCAGATCAGTCTGATTTATATGACTGACACATTTACAGACCACCGGTCCTGATGCAGTGAAGTCGAGCTGTGATGATGTCGGTCTGATCACACAGCTTCTTTATTTCAGTTTATTTTGCTTCATCAGCTGCTGGCTGCATGGTGGGAGAAAAACCTTTTAGCATCGTTAGCATTCACAGTCTAACTCAGTGAGTCACTAGAGATTACTAACTCATCTATGAAAATTAATTAATCCTAGATTGTCTGTGCTAATTTAGTCTGTGTTGAACTACTTTAACTAGTTTGTAATAGCCCATGTATGCTAAGTAGTTAGTGCTAATCCTGCAGACTAGGCTGTACTAACTATGCTAACTATCTAAGTTTTGGCAAACTAAGATGCCAGTAGTCTTTTTTTCCCCTGGTGAATAAAAACTTCCAGACTCATACTGAAAATGTCAGAATTTCCCTTCAACCATCGACTGAACAGGCAGCAGACTTTCAGCTTGTTGTTTTCCAAACATTTTCCTTAAACGATCTCCATCCTGTTGCTGTTTCTTTTTTGAGAACTTTTACATGCAAAACATCACTGAAGATGTACTGTCTATAGAAATTCTTTTCACACAGTAGAGTTTCATGAAAAACAACTCCATATGAAATCATTTTTCAAAAACAGTGGCAGAAATCTTGTGATTTTTTTTTAGGGAAATGTCTTCTGTAGGATGACAAGCTAAAAGTCAGTTTGGGTGGAAGTTCCCTTTAGACTAGTGGTCCATTTCCCTTCCATACTGCAGAACAGACTGCATCACAGATTCCAATATCAGCACATTGGAATGAATCAGACTGATCAATACAACACACAGTGCAGAACTGAAGTTTTCAGCTTCGTTTCCATCCAACTGGCAGCTGAGAGAACTGATCAGTATTGATCTGTGTTATAGAAGCTGGTTTGACATCTTTCATGTCGTCATAAAGCCACAGTGGACACTTCTTCTTCTTCTTCTTCTTATATTAGGTAGCTGGGTCATTCAGCAGTGGAGCCGTTTTTTAATGACACTGGAGTCACGTCTTTAATGTTCTCTTCCTCTCTAACATATTTACTGACTTATTGGATTTTCCCATGAAAAACATTCCTAACTGAGTTACATCTATTATAACTTCCACTGCCCAGAACCCAAAAGTGTCAGATTTTTTTCTCTCCTGTTTATTCAGAATTTGGAAAAAAAAAAAGAATTATGTTCTTCTGTCAACGAATTTCTCACTTCTAAGTTTAAACTGAACACAGCATCACACGTTAAAAACAACGTAAGATATTCTGACACCTTAGAAACAACTAGACAGATTATTTAAACATGTTCTAACGTCCTCATAGACCGGTTTGACCTCGTTAAGCAGGCAGTAAACCTTTTTGTGTAGGCCAGTTTAAAAACTCGATGTAGTTGGATGGAAGCTGAGCTGTGGTCTTGCTGCCTCCCTGCTGCAGGTTTCTGCATGAAATTCCACTTCTGTCGTCTGTTTGAGTTGAGTTTGGATTCAACAGGGATGTCGGATGTTTCCCTGACAGGTTTCTCTTTCTAACTTGAGCAGTGTTGGTGTTTCTCTGAGAAAAACTTATTCTTAATTAATTACCTAATGATTATAAAGTTTAATTTATGTTGCAGAGAAATTGTTTTCGTTTGTCTTTGCTGATGCTTCGTTCACGTCATATGGCACGGATCAGATTTCCATAGTTACAGTTCACTTTAAAATCTTAGATTAAATTGTGTTGAACCTTATACGATCATAATTATTTTTATTTTTAGTTGTTCTGTTTTGTCACTGTTGGTTGAGAACCTGCTCCCTCCAAAATGACTTTAATGAGCTCATAAAATCAACCATTTGTTTATTTTTTTGTTGATTTATTTTCGATTTTCTGAAACCGACCCGACAGGAGCTCTGACTAAGATCATGTTGAAACCTAAGAATCTCCGGGACTCGAGCCTGTTGTGTGTGTGTGTGTGTGTTTGGGTTCAGGGCTCGGCCTCCGTGGTCTCCGGAGCTCCGCCCATCCTGCTCAGCTCCATGACGACCGACGCCGTGTGCGAGCGCGTCCGGCAGATCGAAGGCATCGACCAGAGCATGATGAGCCAGTACACCGCCACCATCAAGAAGGTCAGACCGCCACCTGACTTAGTTCTGCTTCTGAAGTCTGGAAGACCACGAGAACCAGACCTCTGTTACACTGGGGCCTAGATAAGATAAGAACAAGATTAGAGTAAGATTCAAAAATAACATAATATAAGATAAGAATAAAATAAGAATAAGATAAGAATAATATAAGAATAAGATAATGTAAGATGGGAATAAAATAAGATTAGAAAAAGAAAAATAAGACAATATAAGATAAGAGTAAGACAATATAAGGTAAGAATATGATAAGAATAAGATAAAAGAATAAGGTAAGATAAGAAAGGATAAGACAGGATAAGATAAGCTGTACCTTGATTGAATTTCGTGTATCATCCAATGAAAGAGCTTTGTGAAAAAATCTATGAACAGGATGAACTATGAACAATGTGTAGAGGAGTGAGGACAGCACAGAGTTACAGGAAGTAAAACCAAATATAACTACAAACTTAACAACTTCAAAAAATGCAATAAGTTATAATATTTAAATCAGGTCTTGGTGTGGTACACAATATGGATGGACACTGTCCTACAATATGGAGACGCAATTTTAAAACTGAAGACAAAAACAATCTAAATTTTTCATTTGCTGTAAGAAAAAAATATCTAGTTAAGATGGATTCCTTTAACAGAATTGAAATCTGTGTTTTTTTCTCCTCTGTTTCTCTCAGGCCAACGTTAACGGCAGAGTCCTGACTCAGTGTAACATCGACGAGCTGAAGAAGGAGATGAGCATGAACTTTGGAGACTGGCAGCTGTTCAGAGCCACGGTGAGTTCAGGAGCTTCAGGAAACATCGATACTTCTGGTTTTAACGAGTCGGGAATCTGGTGGCTACCAGAGTCCTGAACAGGTTTTTAATTTACAGATCAGATTAGAGGAACATGTAATGAGTCAGTGGGGAAACCGGGTCGCTGTGGGCAGAATCTGATGGTGATAAGACCAACAGGACAGCAGGTTGTCTTCACTGAGCTTCTCAAAACCAGATAACAAGTCCTTCACAACAAAGCGCAAATACAGAATAAAACATGAAAACAAGCCAAAAGAAAAGTAAAAAGTAGGGAAAGATCCTATAATCCTAGAAAATGTAAATAATGAAAATATAAAATTTAGTAAAATGTAGAAAATAAAGTGAAAATAAAGTAAATGGCAGCAGACAAATATAACAAGACAAAGAAAAATATGAAAAATCTCAGAATATATGGATTATTAAAATGACATCAAGATATACAGCATAATGTTTGTATGTTTTGTTAATTAAAAACAAGTTTCCATCAGAATTTGATTTTGAACGTACATGACCTCTGACCTCCCTGTTGGAAACAGATACTCAACATTAACATGCTCTCTGTTTTCAGTGTCATTCCCCTTTAACCCGTCCGCTCTCCTCTCCTGCAGGTTCTGGACATGCGGCACATAGAGAGCCAGCTGCTGCACGAGGAAGCCGCCAGTGAGCAAGGCAGCATCGTGGCGGGTCACAGCGAGGCGGGCCGGCGCGGTGTGGCTCCGCCCCACGCCGGCGCCGCCAACACGGACGCCTCGCCGATGTACAGCTTCAACCTGAGCTTCGAGGAGCTGAGCAACGTGGGGCTGGACGAGGCGCCGAGGCACAGCGGGCTGCAGTGGATGGTGACTAATCCTGATTGATCTGTTGATTGGTTTTTAATTAACTGATTGACGGTTTACTGTCACCTCACATTCAGACTGAATGTTTCTGTTTCCTCTCCATTATTCAGTCTGAGTTCATATTTCTGCGGCGGAGGGATTTGAATCCCTCCGTCTTCCTGTCAGAAACGTCTTCAGCTCGGCGTCGCTCTGCTCTGCTTTTACTTTGAATTTCTTTAAAACTTCGACAGCAGCGTCTGGAACTTTATCCTCCGTGTGCTGCTGTTAGCCAGCGTTAACTAACATGCTACGATCTCTCTGGCTCTGAAACAGCTTGATGATGTTAACAATGTCCCGCCCTATAACAGCTCTGATTGGCCGATCAGTTTTTCAACAGAGAAATTGCAGCTGAATTGAATCTGAATCACTGGAAACTTATTAAAGTGAACGTGAGATTCTGACGTCTGAACCAGGCTTAAGACCTTCAGACTCAGATTCAGAAATTTGGGGTGCAGCAAATTTGGCAGGTTCAGCTTCAGCACACAGCGACCTGAGACCCCGCAGGAAACTAAACTCTTGACTTGTCTTCCCCCCGCAGGGCGGCGCTCACCGCACGGCGAGCATGACCAGCCTGAACTCCCAGGAATCCTCCAATGACATCTCCAAGCTGACGGACAAGCAGCAGGCCGAGTACCGCAACGCCTACCAGGAGTACATCGCCCAGATGGCGCAGCTGGAGATGGCGGGCGGCAGCGGGGAGAAGCCCGTCCAGCCACAGCCCGGCCAGTTCATGACATCATCGTCTGAGGACAAGAACAAGGACGGCGGCGAGACGGACGGACGCAAGTCTTACACCAAGAGGAGCAGCGGCAAGCCGGCGGCCGACAGCACAGACTTTGCTTCCAACGCCGAAGCTCTGGACCCGATCACCGAGGAGGACGAGAAGGCCGACCACGGCTCCTCCAAGTCCCTGCTGACCCGCAAGACCTCGGCGGAAAGGGGCGGGCTGTTCCAGGGCGCCGCTGACCTGAAGCTGAAGGCGGGCGGAGGCCTACGCTACCAGAAACTGACCAGCGACGACGAGGAGTCGGAGGAGTCCGACAACGCTCCCCTGCTGAAGGACGGGAAGAAGGCGGCCGACCCCAAACTGCCCGGAGGCTCTCTGGCCCTGAAGGGGAAGGACTACCTGTCCGACGCCATGCTGGACAAGAAGGACTCGTCCGACTCGGGCGTGCGCTCCAACGAGAGCTCGCCCAACCACTCACTGCAGGACGAGGAGGCCGACCTGTCGCAGCTGGAGCGCGCCAACCTGATCGAGCTGGACGAGGAGAGCCTGGCCCGGAAGCGGGGCCTTCCCAGCAGCCTCAGCGGCCTGCAGGACCCGGCGGTCGCCCGCATGTCCATCTGCTCCGAGGACCAGTGCAGCCTGCTGGCCAGCAGCCCCGAGGAGAGCTGGCCGTCCTCCAAGAGCTACAACCTGAACCGCACGCCAAGCAACGTCACGCTCAACAACAACACCAACGCCCAGCAGGCCAACCGCCCGCGCCAGACCGGGGAGGGCTCCACCACCTCCTCCTCCTCCTCTAACCCCGCCTCCTCCACCGGCGAGGTCATCATCCCGCCGGGCTCCGGGTCCACCACCGCCACGACCGCCTCCACCGCCAAGCCGGGGCCGCACAACGAGAACGTCCGCGTGGTCCACCTGAAGAGGGGCCTGAAGCCCGGAGACCCGCCGGAGATCTGCGCCGTTTCCTCCGACACCGTCACCTTTGGAGAGGAGCGAGAGAGCATCCTGTAAACAGAGAGAGAGAGAGAGAGAGAGAGAGAGAGAGAGTCTGGAGCCTCTGCAAGCCAACAGCACCAAACACAAACTTTAGGAAGAGTTTTCTTTGTAAATCACTTTCAACTGAGTGAAAAGAAACAGAAACAGGAGAAAAGGAAAATAAAACAGTAAAATACTTAAATTAAAAAAATAGAATTAAAACCATTGAAATCCTGTTAGAAGCTCCGTGCGTTTCTGCTAAAAGGTAAAATATTTCTAACTTCAAACTTTCACTGAAGTCACATCGTCATCACTTCCTGTCACTTCAGTAAACTATGAAAATGATGCAGTGGCATGTGGAGGCTCTCGGAGGTCTCATCTCCTTGTCCGTGGTGTGTTCAAGTGTCCGTGGTGTGTTACGGTGTCCGTGGTGTGTTCAGGTGTCCGTGGTGCAGTCATCTCTTAGTGCATGCGCAGACCTGTAGGCGCTAGCTAACGTAGAAGAAAATAACTAGAAGCTGAGTGCTGTGGTAGGTTTCTCTGTTTGTTCGCTCGCTAGTTTGTGCGTCGTCATTCTGCAGCTCGTCAACTCCAGGAAACGACACGAAGTTTATCAGACACGATCCGTCGTTCTTCGCCACGGAATCTGCTAAAATTCACTGTCTTTATCGGGGAAATTTGGTTTTAAAAGGGCTGTAAGAATTATTTTTTTTCATTGTAACCTGAATCATCCAGTGTCTAAAGTCTGATGGGAAATTGTTCATTATCAAAATTACAAAGAATTTTCTGTTGATCGACTAATCTAATAGATTGATCAACTAATCATTGCAGCTCTGTACTTTTAACAAGTCGAACAAAAAATCAGACAATGACAAAAGATAAATAAAATTCACAGATGGCTTGTTCAGTTAGAAGAGGATTAGTCTAAATTCAAATTCTTCACAGTGAAAAATAAAGCAAAACTGCATTTTGACCTCATTTCCTTTATTTGGGCAAATAAAATAAAATAAAATAAAATAAAATAAAATAATGACATCATGAAATCACAGCCTTTGGCTGCTGTATTTAAAAAATTCTGAAATCCTGAATGATCAGCTGGAGGCAGGTTTTGCTTCATAAAAATCCAAATTTCCACTAATTTGTCATTTCCGGCGGTGCGTTCAGGTGATCGAGGATGTTTGTGTGTCGTCTTCCTGTCTGATGATCTGAACGCCGTTTTGTTTCCCTGCAGAGCCCGAGCTGGTTTTCTTCTTC
>OMLF01056173.1:0-21300 GCA_900302615.1 Holocentrus rufus | reverse complement strand
CACCCACACACACACACACACACACACACACACACACACACACACACACACACACACACACACACACACACAAAGCTAGGCTCCTGGAGGACTACAGCAGTTCTGCCCACCAACCAAAGATTTTTGGACCTAAAAAGCACTGTTCAGCCAAAACCAGCAGTATGTTTATGATGACAAAAGAGGCAAGATAAAGCAAGTTAATTAATCGATCTACAGAAAATTGATTATGGCCATTTATCAAATAAAAATGCCAAATGGTTCATTAAGATCACGAAGATGCTGAGACTCCAATGCCTACTGTACTATGTTCATAATAAAATTTATATTCTGGCTGCTGAGCAACTTCAAGGCATCACTTTGGTCTCGGCTTAAAAATCAACTGATGAATTAAAAAAGTAATCAATAGATTTATCAACACGGAAAATAATCATTCGTTGCAGCCCTAGAAAACATGTCCACTGGGAGCATCAGATGAACATGTGTACACTGGTCTAACAAACAGATAAACCCACCACCCACAGCAGGTCACTGGTTGTTCATGTTGTTTAATGACGAACCTGTGAAGACTCCTCTGGTTTATACAGCTTTGATCACAACAAGTCTTTTTATAAACTACTGGTACTGCATTTTAATTTCACTGAGGCTTTTCACACTTTCTTGAATGTTTATTACACAAATACTGAAGCCGCACTTCAATGAAAACACACGTAACTTATCTTGCATGACGACATGCCCCCATGTAACGAACACCTCCTGACAGGACAACGTTAACTGACCAAAACGTTCATTGATAAAAGGCTGTCAGTGATGTCACCACTGCCAACAGCATTTTTCATCATACGCTGATCTAAACTAGATCGGTGTTCTCAGGAGTTCTCAGTTTGGTGACAAGCCTCCTCTGAGCTCAGTTTTATTCACAGCTCAGTCTCGTATCTCACCTTTCACAGGACACTGCGTGAGTAAGGTATAATTTATGACATTATATGAATACAGCGAACAGCAGGCTATTTAACGTTGAGTGAAATCTGTAAAAACAATGGCGTAGGATACTCATAACTTATGAAACGGACTGTCACCTGTCTAAGACTTGACAAAAGACAGATGTGAGGATTTTTCAGAGACGTGTGAGCTGTTCTGTCCTAAAATGACAGCGAGAGGAAGAGTTCTCATCTACAGCTGTATCGTGCAAATGCCAATCAGAACAAGACATGCCGTAACTTTTCATAGCTGTCCTGTCAAATGTAAGTAGTAAAATTTTTTCTGCCTGTAAACGTTGGTTAAAGACACACAGCTAATTCTGCAATGGTACACCACAGCTATTGCTTGCCCATTGCACTATGTTATATTTACATAAAATATCGTCTTGCATGTCACGATTCAATGTCCATCGATGGTCATCAGTTTATTGATGAGAGACGACAGCGTTGTCCATCAGACCAATCCTACTGGGAACACACTTTTATATGGCAAAGCCCCAGCTGCTAAAAGGTACCTTTTGTTTCTGACAGCGTTCCCAATTTCAAGTGCCATCTTGAGAACAGTACAAATAGTGGCCGAGTCTGTGCCAGAATAACTGGGCTGTATCAGTTTTTCATCTAACTAAATGAAAACGTGACAAAGCAGACCCCCAACATTGTCTTGCAAATTCACTGTGCATTAAGATTAGTCAAAATTAGTCTTTCCTCTGCATGACACTTGTGTGCTCCAAACAGTGATTTATTTTCTACCTAATATTATGTCATCTTGGAGTCTATAAACACTCGTCCACACATGAAACCCACAGCAGTGGCTACATTACCAACTAAGCCTCTCTAAAAGCTACAGAAAACCCTAGGGTCAAAACAAGTTCAACTCTGTTGCTGCATTACAGACAGCCAATATTGTACTGAGTACAGACAGGGACACGTCATGCAGGCAATCTTTAGACCTGGATGTCCAAGTGAAGAATTTGGGTAGAGAAAAAAGACTCTTCTAATAGAACTTTGTGGCCATTTTAGACAGGGTGGGGTCATTTCAGTCCTGGAGTCCAGGCTCTTCTGCAGTTGTATTCTCAGTACCACTTCCACTAGTTGTTGAAAAATGTCTGCAATCTGGATCCTGGAATATTCTCTGCTGCCATTTCAGAACTGCAAAACCCGACAATTCAGATGATGCATTTTCAAATCTATGAGCACATTTTTCTATTAGTACGTGCAAATTTCCCATAAGAGGAGAGCCACTGCTGCTGAGGTAACACACAGCAGACTGATCAAACTCACTTCAGAACCAAACTATAACCTAAAGGAAGCGTTCAACGTGCTTCTGTTTACCCAAGGCAAAAATAAGACAGACCCTCTTATTACAGAATACAGCTCTAAGTGACTAGGGCCACATTAAAACTACTACAGATAAAATGTGACTTTTACCACAGTTTGGTCAAAACTAGCTAGCTCGGTAACTTGGATTTTCACAACTATTGTGAAAATTTAACCAACTAACAATGTTCACATTTTAAGGGAGAGCACCTCTCGCTGCTGCCATAACAACATGTGTAGAGTAATGTTTTCCAATACACAGACTCAGTTGGTGGCTCAACAATCTCAGAGAGGCCCATCACCCCAGAGTAACCCAGTAACATACTGAAGTGTTTAACACATCGCACAAGTATGTCTTTCTAGTAACTAAGCTGCACCCACCACCTGTTCAGCACCACATATAACAAAACTATTAGGGAAACAGCCTGATAAAGTCAGGTGATAACTTATGGAATTCATATTTTAAGTGTTGCACTTACACACTAACAACTAAGTCCATTTGAATAAGTCATCGCAATAAAACTTCATTGTCAGATCACCACAAACCAGAGAAAATAGTTTTAAAAGCCAATAAATAAGGTGTTACTTTTACCAAAAGATTCAAACACAAAGAGAAAAGACTGAAAATGTGTATGGGCTGTACACATTCTGAGAATGTCAGTGCACTTTCACCTGTCTAACAGGTAGTACTACTTAAACTGATTTGAATGGAAAAGCTCAACCAATCCCACTACATACATGCACCTTACTCCCTCCTCAACAAGATGCCTTCAGTTAAGCCTCTGTGCTGTGATTATTAGATTACAGTTTATTTATGATGTCTTCTTCTGTGGACGTAGTTTGTGTTCAAATACTTCTACAGGTGTCACATATAATAATGTGCTAAAGTGTGCTATTCCAGTTCTGGCAGCCCAACACAGTAACGGATGTTTATCAACACAGACCAACAAGCGTATGAATAGCATCTGAAAGCTGACATTCAGCCGTGCTCCCCTTAGAGACAGGTCAAACACACACACATACACAGAGCTACTCAGCTCTTGTCAGCAGCCACAAACGTTACTTTGACCAAACATTAGTCATCAATTCCTCTACAGACCATCGTATACATAAGTAACGTTGCAGTGCAGTCAAAACAATGTCATGATATGTTTCTGTTGACCTGAGCTAACCTGCTTCGAAAGCAAAATGGCCTAATCTGGCAAAGCAGACAACGGCGTAGCCTAGCTATCGCTACAGACATGCAAGGCCTTGTCCTGCCGTAAAGCAGCAAACCACAGAATAGCTAGCTCGGTAACTTGTTAGCTTAGCAACTGTAAGAACAAGCAAGAAAACTAACGCCTTCACGGTTTTCGTGCACAATTCGAACGGCAGTTAAACACTGTATTTGCTTTCCAGGCGTCCGTGTCGACAGTGCACCACAGACAAGTGTGCACTTTAAAGCACCAAGACTCCAAAACAGGCTTGCTTTTATGGCTAGCTTGCTTTTTGCCAAGCACGGCTAGCTAACAGCCAACATTAGCACGGCGCTAATGAAGGAAGCTAACGTTAGCAACAGCCTAGCTAACGTCTACCGGAGCAGCGCTGTTGTTTTCCACCAACACACACCGCACTCAAAAATCGACGTGTTTCACTCGCCACGGCAAACACTGCTTACCTTGGATTAAATATCCGTCAATTTAGCGTAGGAAAATGGACAGGGGTGCTGTGAGGTGGCGAGTAAAGGATCTCTCTATCGTGTTTCATATGCTCGGTGTTATCCACATTCGCGCTGCACTTGAAACAGAGACGAGACGCCTGGCGTTAAGTACCAGCCGCTCGGGAGCGCGCACAGTTGTTGAAGTTTGTCGAGGGGGCGCGCTCTGCACGAATCACAGAGCTGTGCCAGCACTCCCATCCTTCATGACATTTGAGGAGCAGCAACTGGTCCAAATGGAATATCTGTCTCGGTTTTTCTCGAAGAATCACTTTAAGTACATCCGACCACAATTAGCCTTCAATTTCCTGTTTATCATTTCATTGTGGGGCTACATGAACATGTTTGTTCCGAAAGTACAAAAAGATACACAATATCCACAATATCCATTTTGCGTATTTCTTTTTCATGCTTTCCCACTCATCCATCTGCTCATTGTCTTCATCACTGCTAAATGTCCCCTTGAAATGTCAGGAAAGGGAAAACAGCCTGTTCCTTCACCATGGTTTTACTGTTGTTCAGCCTCCAAAAGAGCCTCGATTTCATAACTACCAAAACTGAGCACCTAATGAAAAAAAAGTCAGGTTTGGACCACTGCGTCCTGTGAAAACATACTGAAAACAGTTATCACAAACTTCAAAACTAACAAAGTAAAATAAGGAGTCTTAGGAAATAAGAAGATAACTGGAAGCCAGGATTAATTTTCACATCAAAGCACCACAGTAAACTAGGTGACTCTCATTCAAGGACACAGCAATCTGAAAATGTTGGATGCAGCAAACACATGAACTATTTTCCCAAGTGTGGCCCTGTTTATCTCAACACAGCCCTAATATTACTGTGCCTGGGGGTTTGGTTCCCACCGGGCCAAACATGTGGTATGTGGTACAGGAGTCCACCTGATGATTCATGTTCTCTACTGTGACTCTCTAAATAGTTTGATTCATGCACTGAAATCAGTGGCGAAGCAGCTGAGAATGGGGCAGTGCGATGTTAAGCATACATGTAACTGGGTGAGATTAAGATTAAGAGGTCGTGCCACCTCTTCCATAGTAATCCGGACATAAGGGTGTTTCCCCCCTTAACCAGGAGTATGGCAGGGCAGAGAAACATGGGAGAGGGGGGGGGTTAGCATAAAGAGGGAGAGGGAGAGAATGAAACAAAAGCAAACAAGAGTAAAAGAAAAAAAAGAGGCAAAATTAGAGTGAAAAAAGAGAGCAGAGTGAGAGACACAAAGGGGAAGGGAGATTTGCAGAGGAAGAGGAAAGACAGAGGGAGAGAGAGAGAGGGAGGGGCCACACAGACAGGGATTACAGAGAAGGATTGGTTATGTAAGCGTATTGTCCCAGTAGGCCAGCAGCAGCCTGGGAGAGAGAGAGACAGAGAGGGAGAGAGAGAGAGAGAGGCATGAAGAAAGAGAGGGAGAGAGAGAGAGAACAGAGTGACTCCACTTTCAACTTTTGCAAATTTAGCGCCATTGTCCTGTCACCATCATTTGCCATGGCAGTGTGTAATGTAAATTTGTCATGCTAATAAACTATATTGAACTGAACCGAGGGAGAGGCTTTCCTTTTACATTTTTGAGTATGACGCTGTCGCTCACCTGTCCATGTTTGTTCATTTTTATCATGCCGGAAAAGTTCACTGAGTTGATCAGCAACAGAGGAGCACAAGACACACAGTAAATCAGCGGGAAAATGTCAGCTTGTTTTGATGTAAAGGAAACTCCCCTCACACAACAGTTTGAAACTCAGAACTCAGCGGTGAGAAACATCATTCACCCAAATTTCATCAGAATCCATCCAAGACATGCAGGAAGAGCCAGATAACATCAGCGCCACCCCTCTGGTCAGTTGGTGTCATTTCGGCCACATGAATCATCACAAATGATCACAAATGACAAAAGAATGGGATTTTCTTCTTTCCCTCTAAATCATTTATCATATTTGGACATTATCAATCTGCACCGCAATGTTAGCTTTCTGTTAGCAAAATAAGGATTTGGGTTGGAAAGTGGCAGCAGAATTCAGTAGATCCAGTCCAATTTAAGAGAGAAACAGATAAAAACATTGAAGCTGAAATCGCAGACTGTGACATGAATGAAGATGTGGAAACTCAATGCATTTTCCCACAAAGAGAAATGTGTTGGATCTTGAATTCCATATTTGGGAAGAGGGCTTGTGCTTAATATTGCATTTGACTTCTGAGGCCAATTAGGACTCCAACTGACAATTATTTTCACTGTTGCATATTTTTGTGATTAATCATTTCATAAATCAAATGGGGGGAAAAAAGACAAATGCCCTTCACAAGATATCAGAGGCTGGCATATCTGCCCTGCTGGGGGCAGAGGGGGGGTCTATATGTCACCGTGTTGGTCGGTCAGCAGTTGGATCCAGAGCAGAATATCTCAAAATCTATTTGATGGATTGCCATGAAATTTGGTGACAACGTTCATGTTGGCTAGAGGATGAAACCTCTAGCCAAAGGGTCAGCAATTTTTCTAACCCCTCGACCTTCCTTCTACCCAGCGGGGCATCTGCTTTTCAAATAACTCGCTTCTGACTTGATAAATAACAAACGATTACTCCATTTTCAAAATTGCAGTCGATTTAAGTTGATTGACTGAGTGGATGAGATGCATCATTCCCTCAAAATTGAATCACAATCCAAGCAGGAATATTTTTCTTGATGGACAAAAGTAGGTGGATGAGAAAGTGATTTGTAAGAATTTTACCCATGGAAAATAGTAAAGGAGTCATTTACCATCTGACACCATGCTGATGTAGTCAAACCAGTATTATACAGTTAAAGTATGAAGATTAAGAGAAAAACAGAGGACAAGGAGAAAATGAGAGATGTGGAGTAATGAGGGAGCAGGGAGGAGTTTGTAAGAGATTTTTAGGGTCAGGAAGGGAGAGAGAAAGAGGGGAGATCCAAACCCGAGAGAATGTTAAGCTGTTCTGGTATGCTGAGGGAATTTGGACATTCCCAGTAGGACAAAATGCATCTTTTTTTTCCCTCATCAAAGTCAAAGGAAGAAGAGGAAGACGAGGGGAAAGACAGACAGGAGAGACAGAAAGGAAAGAGAGTGCTTTGAGAGGAAAAGAGGGAAAGAAGAGGTGAGAGAGTTTTATCAAAGAGGAGATGGGAGTCAGGGGGTGGAGAGAGTCTGAGAGAAAGAGAGGAAGGAAACAAGGAGACAGGAGGTGTAGAAGGCGAGGGGGAGGTGGAGAAAGAGAGGGTGGACAGACAGGTTTAAAGGGTGAGGGAGAGGAAGAGGGTGAGTGCGTGTCAGGGTTGGGCAGCGTAGTTTGGACTCTCATCAGCAAATTCCAGGCATAAAGCCCTTTGGCAATAGTTTCTTATCCCAGCACCAGAGCAAATTCTTAGCTTTTGGCCTCTCAGCGTCCTCGCTGACTCAGGGCCAAGTTTGCTGCTAAGATTTTTGTGGAAAAGCCTGGCCAGACTGTATCTGACCTCATGTCCTTTACAGAAGTGTCCAGCTCTGGGTGGTTAACTTCAGCTGGAGGATGCAGCTGAGCCTGAGTCTGTCTGCAGGCTGGTAGTTTGGATATTGAATCACCTAGTCAAGTAAAGTCAACTTTATCTGTCTGGCACGTCATACGTCTGCATGCTCAATGTGCTTTATATTAAAAATAAATCATGCATACACGCAGGGCTGTGCACAGACTTTTAGCAGGGCAGGGGCTCACCTGACAAACAAGGCCCCCCAAGACAAAATCACAAACCAACTGTGGCTATTTTGTGTCTCTCACTCGCACGGGTGAATTAAGTACACCCAAGAATGAAGGGCTTTGAAATTACAAAAGTGTGATCTGGAATTTTAACATAAGAGTCTACAACACGCATTTAACCCCCTCATAACCAAACATGGTGAATGAGGTGAATGAGGCAAATTACGATCTGTTCATGGTCGTGTTTCTCTTTGTTTCTGTTTCAACTCTTCCTTTGCTCAGGACCAACCTTTCTACAAACTTTCATGTAAATCTGTTTTTGAAATATCTTGATGACAGACACACAGACAGACAGACAGATGGCAAAAAACAAACTCCACCACCTCCACCTCCTTGGTGGTGCTAATAAGCAGAATCAAACTACAAATCAGTACAGACAGAAAACTACAAACACCTAGCATAAAACACACCAGCCTGAAATCATCTAAAAGCATTTACAAACAGCTTGTCCAGTAACCATGTCGCTGACCAACATTTTTAAGGAGTTTAAGGCCAAGATCATGTAGCTTCAGGACAGCCTGAAGCTCATTCTGGTGTTAAAAGCTTTTTTATAAAATCTGCCAGTCTAGGTATGGGGACTTGACTCCAAAACTATCCAAAAACCAGCTGGGTCCATACCTGGCCTCACACACAACCCCCAAAAAACAAATATGATGACCATGCAGTTTCAAAGGGGATGGACGTCACTTTGTTACGATGTGGTGAAAAATGCAGCGTTTATTTTCAAAGGAATACAACTTTGCCTCCTCAAAATCTTTTACCCCATCATAACCAAAAACATATGGCATCTCAGTCTGCTGACGATTTTGCTTACATTTGAAATCAAAACATTTGATACAAGACACATTTAAAACATCATTGTCAAGGCTCATCAGCCCTGGCATCCAGAATTAATGCTGCGTTCAATTTCAGGTCAGAACTGACTTTCCGACTTCAGTTTCCAGCCTGAACCATGTTGTGTTCATGGTGTCAGACTGAGGAAAAATGGATGGGAACAAGAATAAGAAGCTATGAATTTTCCTCCAGCAGCTACACTCATCTATTCAATCAGTTCTTGAAGTGAATAACAAATGGTGATCTGTTTTCATCCATTTTTGTGAGCTCTGATGTCACTCCAACTGAAATATGAACAAGAAGTTGAATTGACAGCTTGTAAGGAAATAGAAAGCTTAGGTGGAACGAATGTGTGGGAGAAGGACGATATAGGGAGAGTTGTTTGATTTTAGGTTTATACGTTCTGTTTACTGTATGTTTGTATGACTATGACAAAACCATTGGAATGGAAAAACTAAGAACAATACAAATAACACTCAAAAACAATGCCATGCTTCTCTTTGATTTACACGCGCTCAAACCACATTTATTCACCTTTACAGACTGAAATGATTTAAATGCCCTAATATTAAACGTGACTACTTTGGTTCTTTAACAAAAATCTGCTTAATCTTCAGGTCTGTGGTAGCTCCTCATATAACAAGATGCTTTAATGAACCTCGAGCGTGGGAGGTTAAATTTCTCTTGTCAGCCCAGAGGTGAAAAAGCCTTGTGAGTCTAAATATCAGAATAATAATTTGCAAAGTACAAAGGTAGAGGGAATTTGTTTGGTGGCATTTGTCAAGATCTGAGCACGGCCTCACATACAGTACAGTGTGATGGGACAGTCACATTAATTCAACATTTAACAAAGAAGGAGCACCATAATAAATATTAGCAGCCAAGAAGAAGAAGAAGAAGAAGAAATATCTCCCTTTAAGAAGGTATTTTTTTATAAGCTGACACTTTGTCAGGCCAGTGGAGGAAAAGTCTGCAGCAGGAGGGTCTTGTTGTCAGTCATCTACATGAAGGGAATTAAGTGCATTTGTCTTCTTCATTCTCTTCCCTGAATGGCAGACGGCAGGTTTTATCATGAACATGACAGATGCACGTTGAATCCTGGTGTCTTGAGTTATGGGTCGGCGTCCAAAAAGGGTCACATGATGGTTGTATGTGTGAGGGATGGAGTCCTTGTTTGTTTCACTGGCTGATAACATTTATGAAGGCCTGTGCCACATTGCACGGTGTCATGAATTTCCTTTCACATGCCCAGATTGCTGCGCAGCATAAATTCCTGGCCACTGAATCACTCTGAAGTGTATTACTGTGATTATGAAATCAGCTATTGAACTATGGTCCATGGGCAGCGATCAAAGGACAACTGCAGCACAAACAGCATTGTCTGTGTCTTTGTGAGCCGTGGCTGATGCACAAAGGGCAGCGGGAGAGGCAGCCAAAGACAGAGAGAGAGAGTCAAGGACAAAGTCAGACTCAGAGCCCGAAAATCAGAGGGAAACAGAGGCTGAGGCAGGATTTTGTAATTGAGTGGCCTCATTAAGAGTGGAAAAAACCATAAGTCTATTAATGGGCAGCAGTATTTCCCCATTTTCTGTTCTACCGCGGTGCTAAGAGGCACAATCCAATCCTGTGCCCAAAGGCCTGAGACAATCCTATTTTTTACTGAACAGAGCATCTGGCAGACTGACGGTCTGGTGACATCTGAGAGGAGAAAACTCAGCAAAATAGATCAAATTAGAAATGAAATATCAGATATCTGCTGAATTACATTTTGCTAAATACTCAGTATTTGTGAACTGTGTCACTTGATATATACTTAATGTTTTTGTTTTTTTTTAAACATTTAATATGACACCAGTTTCTGTGCTGAATATTGATAGACATTCTCTCCTGTTCTCTAGCAGATCACGTTGTTTTTTTGTTTTTTTTTTGTTTGTTTTTTTTTTTTGAAGCTTCTCCGAGACATGATCATGAAGACATACGGTTACTGATGAGGAAATACTTTGTTTAGATTTTGGGCAAAAGGTGAGGCACAATTTCATGTTTTTATGTTCTTCTTTAGTCTTACTGGCTGGTCCAAAAGTCTGCAGAACCCCAAACCAATACTCTGCTTCACTCTTATTTGATTATTTTGTTATAAACCTGCCAAATCTACGGATATCTTTTACCTGTTTTAAATTATTCTTTGGCCAGATGTCGATTGAAGTGGGAACGGATTAGACTAAATTGACAGAAAATGCGGAATAAGCACATAATTTGGTGGTTGAGTCTACCTGGTTCTCATCATTGGCCTGACTCCCTGTATTTTTTCTAATAATGTATTTTTAAGTGTTTTTTTCTGTTATGGCTTTGAGTTTAGCTTTAGCTGTGGATATCTATCTTGCTGCCTTGTAACGTGTGAGATGTTTTCCTGCTGACAGCACAATTTAAATAAAATTTGCTTTGGTTTACAATTTGAAAACGTGACGTGCAAACAGAGGAAGGCTGCGGTGCTGAAGAGCATGTGCATGTCACATTTTTGGCACCAATAAAAAAAGAAGAAAAGCCATAAAATCAGAGGAAAGTGTGAAATGAGGTAAGCGCAATTGTTTTTGTGTGTGTGTGGCAGCTCTTTTCCCACGATCCTCCCTGTTAACACTGAACAAGCTGCACGCTCGCCATATTTTGAAACAAGAGGCGTCCCAATCTGTCCCGGAGCAGACCGGCCCGTCTGTGGGGAATTCTCCCAAAGCGATCCCACCATGCCAAAGCAGGCCTACGTATGATTATCGTCAGCAGAGTGTTTTCCACTGCAGTCGAGGAATAATCTGGAAACAGTCCCTCTGTCACAGTGCTGGCATGTCGCCTTGCCTGAAACACAAGCCACACACATTTGCATAATGACAGACAGGCTGCAAGAAGTATGTGTCTTATGTAATGTTGCACCTGATATGTACGTATTTGCATGTGTGTGTGTGTGTGTGTGTGTGCCCTCTCTGGAGTTCAGGGCCTTCCATAAAAAAAGTAATGACATAAAATATGAGTGGTACCGCAGAGCAGATAGCGTGGTGTCAGTTTTCCTCAGGCTGGACTGATTTCCTCTTGGCTTCCATCGTGTCTCTTCAGACTCAAACTGCATCCCAGCTCTTTGTGAACTTCTGCATCTGGAAAACCAAACGAGAAGTTTATCTGCTGCTTCACAGTCCATGTTGGTGAAAATGAGTTACAGGAGTCAACAGGGGTGAGAAACTTTGATTGGCTTCACATGAAGAACAAAACCCCAAACTGTTTGCTGTTTGGCTGAGCTCCTTTTCAGATATTTCTGTTTTAACCCTCTGCATCACAAAATTCCCTTCATGACATTTAAAAAATCTTTCATAACTACTACTTTGATCTATGTGGATGGATTTTTTTGTTTTTGTTTTTCTTTATTGACTCTAATCTAAAAATTAGTAATTTGTGATAAGCAAAAAAAGGCGGAACAAAAATGAAAATGACCTTGTTAATACAAAAGTAAAAAAAAAGTAAGAAAAAATTGCTTCTTTGTAAAAGTAACAATTTTTAAAATATAAAAATATTTTTGAAAGAGAGGGAGCTTCATTTAGTTTTTTTTTTTCTTAAGCAGAGAAGAACATGTGGCATGTGCCTCTGAATAGTTTTCCTTGGCGGTGAAAACCAAAATGCACATCAGATGAGATGAAACGAGTCTAAATATTTTCTCAGAGGAGTTTGTGTTTGTTCTCTGTGAACTCGGAGCTGATCCTGATAATCAGCTGGCCTTCAGCAGCCTGAAACTCAAACCACACACATTTCATTTGCATGAAGGCAAACAGGTTGAGAGCGGCGTGCTCCTTATGCAACCGTGTACCTGATACATGTGATGTGATGTGTGCGGTCTGCTGGAACTAGGGCTTCCCCACTGAAAAAAAAAAAAAAAACACACACAGAGGGAAACTACGATACTCAGGACCAGCAGGGAGGAACAGTGTTGGGCTTCAGCCAGACTGGATTGATTTCCTCTGAGCGTCCAGCTCTGTGTGTGCAGACGTGACCTTTAACCCCGAGCTTCATCTGGAGACACCAAAGGCTCATTTAATGGGATGTGCTGCAAAAGATATGCATCTTCATAATCCATTTAATCAAGTATCAAATATCTTGTTGTTCTTTAACTGAGTGAAAAAGTTCATCTATTTTCTTGATATCGGTTTAGCGATTCACCTCATTCTGCCTTGTTTCGACAAAGTGACACTTTAGAGAAATGAGACTTTAACACTCAATAAGAGATTAAAGACTTAAGACGAGTATTTTTTGGAGTTTAGGCTCATGAGGCCATAACAACTTGAGATATATTTGTTTTTGCATTATGGATGCAGTGTGTGAGGTAGGATGAAGGGAAATGGCAACTTGTTACAGTAAATTATTAAAGGGAGCCTTTCACTTCAAATCCAAGTGAAAAATAAAGCAGAATGCCATGTGGAGACTCACCAAAACCAGGCCTGAAATCCATTTGGGGTCCGGACTCAAAGATTAATATACACAGCATTAACTCAGTGTTTGTCTAAGACCAGGTCAGGACCTCAAGATTTAAGGAGCCTCCCCAAATTTTTCTTCAGTTCATGAAGACTATTCCACGCCTCTGCAACATGCTTCACTTTAAATGGCACATATCAACATGGGACAAAGCCAAAGCCAAAAATGATTTAAAGGCTGTGTTGGAAAATGTGAAATCCCAGAAACAAAATCAACCAATATTTTACTGAGAGCTGCTCTTTGCCAGACTAAAGGGATTATCCCTTTAGCCTACAGCAGAGTGCCAAACTTAAAAAAAGAAAAAGTAATAACATTAATAATATGAATAACAACAAAAATAATCATAATCATACTGATTTTAAAAAAATAACACCACAGTAAACTAATAAGAAGCTACAATGGCTCTGTGAAACAAATGTGTTTTGTCTCAGATATGAGAGGGTCCATATTGTGTTTTAGTTTCACTCATAAACATCGCCTGGAGGAGCTGTTCTGATGTTATAAATTGGCATGAAAACACTGCAGTTGTAAAGGAGCTCAGAAAAGATGGTGACGTGCGGCCTTGTAGATAAAATGAAAGCTTACAGTCTTGTTTATGACTAACATATGGACTTTATTATCAGAAACCTAATTATAGTCTTGTGTATAGAGCCGGCCTGTCTGTCAGCCAGCTCCTGCTCACACACTGACTCCTAATGAAAGCTGCATATTCTCCGCTCTGCAATACACTCTCAAATCAAAATGACTTTTGGAAAGCGAGAGCCTGTATTGATCACATTAACACTTTATCTCTGCTATTCGAGCGGCATTTCAAGACGGTGAATCAACTTTCACACATTCCACTGATTTCCAGACGGCTTTTTATTGGCTGAACAGAGCTCTCTTTGAGTGCAGCATGATAATTTCTGCAGCGAATGGGAAATTTTCTGCAGCCACTAGGGCTCTCCGTCGAGCGTCTGCTGCATGTGTGCAGGTTAATAAATTTATAGCAGGATGGTGGGAGGCAAAGTGAAACAGTCACTCTCGCACTGTTTTCATCTGAGTCTGAGTACTTCAAATTAAAATCTCACCATGCTGTCTGTCACCTGTAATCTGTAAATAAAGCATTGAATAATGAAATTGATTTGCTGTAAGTGGAGATGTGATGAATCGGGATGAAACTGATGATTGAAAATGATTGAAGAAGTCTGTCTGCTTTACATTTTGGTTTATCCGTGCAGAAAAATACCTGAGCTCAGTTTTAGATAAACAGCCGACCTTTGAAGATGATACAGTATGTATGTTGACTGACTCAGCTGGTAGAGCACTGGGTCAGTATTGAGCAGGATGTAGGATGGCACCTATACAGTAAACACAGTTGTGTAACTTGTGTGTATGTTCCCTCTGAGAGCTTACTGCTGCTGTCTGAGCATTTCAAAATAGATTTCACCCTGCAGTGAAGCTCCGGAGACGTTTAGGCAAAAACACAAATCATTCTGCATTTATCAACAGATAGATTTGTACTTTAGTTATTCATTTATCTAATAGGGTAAGTGTAATTTAACATAGTTACAGTACAAAACATGAAGCTGATGTGCTGCACATAGAGTTCGTAGCTATTGTTAATTTGCAGCTCTAGTTCATAATACACTGAAGATATGAAACTGAATGAGAGTAAAATGCACATAACTAGTACAGTTTATCAATTCATTTAAAAAGAGAGAATAAAACAAGAACTTGAAGTAATTGACTAAAGGGGAGAGCTCTGGTTTGCTTTCATTCGGCACTTAAGCTTGGTCATAAAATGCTTCAGTCTTGGATGAATTTTAATTCAGCTGGTAATGTATTGCAGAGTCGACAGCCCTCGTTGGAGAAAGCTTTATTGACCAGATTTAGTTCTGATGTGTTATTCTGCAGTTACAATTCACTGTGCTCCTGGTGACTCTGCTGCCGTCTTGTCTTGTGATATATCTGCACAGGGGCTCTGAGGTGAGACTGTGCATACAAATTAAAATGAATTTGAGATAAGAAAAACAAGTAAAGCTCTCAAAGCCGAGCAGATTGTATCTTTTCAAAATGTGACACTGTTGCCACCGGATAGGTTTTCATCCTTTATTTCAGTGCTTGATTGCATAAGGATGTGATGTGTTTGAGATGCTAAGGTCCATACCTTGACACAATATGGAAAATGAGAGAAAGCCATAGGATGCAGAAACAACCGAGCTGCCTGAGTGATTATATAAGGCCTGATTCATTTGAAACAATTACGGTTAGTCTTTATTGCTTTTGAGCTCTACTTAAAATCTTTATCAAATCTGAGTTGTGGAATTGTGGTATTATTATGAAAAGCCTCCTCTATTTCTTAATTCTTTATCTTGATTTTAAAATTTCAATGTGAAGCCTGTCTTCTAGTGGAGAAACACATGAACGCATTCTTTTTTTGTGTGTCAGATTCAATGTATGATGATTATGTTGAAGCCACTGATAGACACCATTCATATACAGTTCAAGTATATAGTTAGGATGCCAGTTGTTGTGCTGGGTGATACTGTATATGATGTATATATGTCATCCACATAAAGTCTGCAGCCAGCTTCAGGGCAGATTGTAGCAGGTCATTTATAATAAAAATAAGATCAATGGGCCCAGAATTGAACCCTGGGGAACACCCATTCTGTCATTCGTAAGGGCATATTTTTCTTGGGTAACTTCCTCACACTGCTCTCTACTTTAAAGATATGAGGAAACCCAGTCATGCTTGTCCCATGGAAATTAAAACCTCAAAAACTGGGCTCAACAGATGAAGGTTGCATGCGTGATTTAAGTCATGTAGCAGTCTGGTAATGACGTGCACAGTGGTTCAGAGACTTTTTCACCCTCTGACCTATATGAGTAATTGAGCCTCTTGGCCCTGGCTCAATAAAACATATGGGTACTGTTACGTGGTGAGCCACATGAAATGAGCCCCTGACCCATTTTGGCTCCAAACCTATAGCTTAGGAGATCAGGCAGAACATTATCCAGGCTGCACGTCCGCCAAACTGGAAAAAAAAACTGAAAAATTGAAGCTCCTGTGCAGCTCAGTGGGTGAAAATGTACAGTATACACGCTACTTATGGCTCTGCAGGTGTTTTAGATCAAAATGTCCTACAGACAGTCTTGTGTTACATATGGCCAAATAAATCCTTGCTTATGCACAGTTACTCTGCAGGGGGGATATAAAAAAACAAACCTGTGAAATCGATATATTTCAACTCCTACACTGACAGCTTGTGCTCCTCCAAATGTTCATGTTGCTGGAGATATTTCTCTTGCAGCAGAGAGAGAGCGGTGAACAAGATGGAGCGGTTTTGTTCAGTTGGATAAGATGTGCAGCTACATAACATGCCCCTCTGCTCCATTATCTCTTTGCAATCTGTCACTTTCATTCAGTATTCTTGCCTTGCCAGCCCTCTTTACTACGAGTGATGCAATGTGGCTGCAGATGGCAGGTGTGACGTCTGGTGGAACGGCCGAGTTAAACTTCCACAGATTTGTAGAGAGAGCTGACAAAGGCCGTTATCCCAGTGCTCACAGTTTGGTGCACACTGACCTCTAGTGAAGAAGCTGCAGAAGTGACGCAGAGCTCGCTGTAGGGATGAAGCAGGCGCCGCTTTAAATCTGATGCCAAGATGTTGTGCAACTGAGACAGTAAGAGTGAGAGTCTACCAAAGCCTTGACTCTCAGCTCCTCAGGGCTTTTTGCAAGTTTTGGCAAAATTGGAAGCCTGCTGACCTTCTTCCTTCTTGGCATGGTATGGGAGGCTGTCAGAGAGAAATAAGAACAAATTGAGGAAGGTTATACCTGGGTACCAAGCTCTGCAGGTACAGTATGTGCAGAAATACAGAACCTACATGACACCAGAGCAAAGAGGAAGTCATCAATTAGGGCAGAAGTAGCTTCATTCCAGCAGAGATATGGCTGCTACACCCAAGCTCAGATCATAAACACACACACACACACACACACACACACACGAGGACACTTTTTTTTTACTCACTCTTTTACTGCTTACCTAAATTGTCTTTTAATGACGTGCTGTCTTTTGTGCTGTTGTTGCAAAGTCAGTTTAATGTTAAGTGTTTAACATAAAGCTGATCTGCACAGTGCAAATTTCCAGTTGAGGACATTAAATCTTCTATCCATCTATGTTAAGCCGTTACATCATATAGTGCCAGTAATATTTATGTGTGAACCACCATAAGCAGATGTGTATCAGCAGTGGGTCATGAGTGAAAAGGAACATCATGCCTCCTAAAAGAGTGAGGCGAAATGGGATCGTGCAGGATGCTCGATCCCATTTCAACTGCAGAGGAAGCATCATTTCCCAGAGTGAAGTCACTAATAAAGCCAAAAGTGTAACTTCCACTCAATGCTGTTGTGTTTATTTTGAGTGATGCATGAAGTCTGTGAAATTGTTTAATACAGGGAGGTGGGACACAGGACGTCACATGGCTTGTGCACGTTCTAGACCTGGCCTGTTAAACCTGATTCTGGAGATTTAACACAGATAAAGCAGCAGGTATCAGAAAGGCAGGAGAAGAGCACAGCGGCTGAGATGCTAACAAGGGCCGAATGCTCATTCAAGCTTCCAGACATATTTCAGTGAGCGGTGTAAAAACTGTACCTCCGTTTTAAAAGGCATCCACAATTTCCATCCTTTTTTCCCCCCAATAAATTATGCTTGGGAAAATGTTTATCCTGCTGAATTGAAGCCCACAGGGAATCTGCACTGTTCTGCCTACTGTGAGAAAATCCTGTGTACATTTGCAATTCTTCACATAGTAGTCCTTCAACTATTTTCCTCTGGGGGGTTTCAATAATGAAACAGCAGGAGTGCGTTTGGTGTAGAGACCAGTTCATTTTGGAAAATTATCATCTTTTATAGTAAATCTACAGTTTTTTAGTACAGGTTTTTCTTGCAGCACAACATGGACAGAGTACTGAACCACCAACAGCTGCTGAATCAAAAATGATTCCAACCAAACACCATCCACAACCAGCGGGCCATGTCTGGCCTGCTGCACCGTGTTGGTAAGAAATGCATTCAGTGTTTTGAGTGAGAAAACACTGAACTGATATTACCACATCCACATCTGAATGTTTTTTGAATGTGTCATGCAATCAAATCATTTGGACCAAAATCCCATTTTTTTAGGCAAACTCAAAACATATTTAAATTAAAAACAACTACAGCTGTATTCTGAGTCTGAAATAATTAACCCTGTACATGCCCTTTGCTCGTCTTCATTGAAATGACGACTTCTTTTTTTAACAAAGGAAAATCAATAAAGTACCTGTTTGCACGCAGTGTCAGCTTTAGTCTCACATTCAGCCCAAAGTATACAGACAAATATGAGGCAGTGAAGACAGGCAATATGGCCTGAAACATGGAGGAGGTGATTTTCTAAATACACCTCCTGATACTGATACTGCAAGCTGCACTGCACAGGTGATAAAGCTGCAAATCAAGGTGTGTCAAACTGCACATTGTTAAACTTGACAGGAAGCAGAGGGCTTATGGGAAATGGGGTCTGAATTTTGAGAAACCGAAAAAGAAAAACTCTTAAACTGGATTGCCAACTAGTGACTTGTGAATTGGATCAATGTTAAGCCAAAGATTCACACCCCTACATTTTTAAGATATTTTATGATGTTTTGATCTGATTTAAGTCCCACAGGCGTGTGGTCAATTCACTCTTTGTGGTGTTGTCCTAAATTCAGCAAAGTTACAGGAACACAACAAAAGTGTAAGTAAAAGCTTGAGGTTAAGCTCCTGTTTCATTGTTATTTCCAGTAAGTTGTCCGTGTAACGTGACTCAGAGACCCAGATAAAGACAGAGGACAGATCAGGTCTTATTGAGGTTGCTGTATTTCTGCAGTTTTCCACATACATAAAACCATATGTGCACTATGGCCAAAAACGTTCATATTTACAAAAAAAGAGGAATAGATATACACAAAAGAATTAAAAATTATAATACAACGACGAAAATGAAGAAAAAAAATCCTTCAGCAATCATTACAACAGCAACATAGCGAATATGAACGCAACTTATTTTTAACACCTTGTAAAGTTTTTGTGCAGTTTTTTTTTCCCGTACAAGGAGAAGTGTTTGTATATTACAAAAAAACAAAACAAAAAAAAAACAAAAAACAAAAATGAAGTGCACAACTAAGATGCAAGCTGGGGACGCCTGCTGCCCACATTCTCTGGGTGCATTTGGGTAAAAACACTACAAAGCTTTCTGCAAAGTTATCAAACCGGTTCAACCCTCCGTACACGCGCTATGCTATTGGTTAATCAACTTACACAGTATCAAATTTAGCTATTGATCCAACACGAATTACAAATTTAACTGATGTTAATCTGTCATCTTAGATGTTCAAGGCTGGTGTGTTGTAAGAAAACATGACGGATAATTTGTAAATTTGTATGAGCCACTGAATTGTGGCCAAACTGAATAAAATAAATAAGGCTGAATGTAAACTCCTGTAGTGTTGAATCCCACTTCAAACCAGACTGAGTGGAATAAATATTGCCTGAAGACCGAGGGCCCGTCGTTCACAAAACATCCCAGAATGCAATGCTGATGAGGGACAGATCACCAACCCTTCTGACTGCACTTCACTGTCGACTGAGCGAATACAGTCCCAACAAATCTCTAATTCTGTCTGATAAAACCTTCACTGATACGACCGACAACAAACTGAGCTCCACTTCTTCCAGCACGACTGTGAGGCTGAAAAGTCTAAAGTCATTTATTAGTAAAGGAATTAATTCTTTGAAGATGAAATTGTGGATTAGAAAACAAAACAAAAACTCCTTAACTATCATTTTTTCTAACTGAGTAGGTAACAACTTTTGAGTTTGTGATTCTGAATGCTGATTTTTTCTGAGCGTCATCGCAGCGTCTGGATCCATCAGGCAGGAAGTCAGAAACACAGGCGACAATTTGAAGGTATGCAGACGGGCAAAGTTGCCCTCAATAAATATAAAACCTTTCAAATGGGATGAAATCAGTGTGTGTGTGTGTGTGTGTTGGGCTGTAACAGAATTATGGGGTAACTAGTCCTTGTTCACTTTGCCTCCAAAGCCTCAGACTGCTGCCTGTGTGAACTGGACTTTTGATCAGGCAGCTGGTTTGGCCACAAAATTCATTTGTATGTTATTTTTGTAATTTTTTTTTTTGATCTGATCACACTTCCTGGAAAAGCCCTGATGGAGCGCACCGCTGCTGTCTGATCAAAACCAACAAATAAACTTTTCAGGAAGTGAAAACAAACACAGAACTTGTACATCCTGCCACTGAATCGTTTGACGTCAGCTCTCCTGCAGTCCTGAATCTGAAGGATCACTGCAGACTCAAACGGCCCACTGATCTCAGGATCACTGAGCTGATCTGGTCTGGCAGTGAACTCAGATGCAGAATCAAGCATCATCAACCTGTGTGTTGAAAACAGAAACCGGCCGAAGTCCCAAACTGTGTAGTGAAACGGCTCTGAGCTGTCGAGGCGCGTGACGACGTGTCGAGTTGATTCAGAAACATTAACCAATCATTAAAACAAAAGAAACAGAAATTTGCTTCCAGTGCTGGTCTCACAACGAGCCTCTGGACTGTCAGGGACCTGGACTCTGATTTCTGTTTACACATCAATCCTTTATCGACGCTGCTGCCTGCCGTGGTCTTCAGGTCGGGAGAAATGCAGTAATTTGTGCTAATGAGTAACATTTTGGTTGTGTGCACACTTCAGCTTCATCAATTAGAAAGACCAGGGGCTGGGAGAGGGGGAAAAAAAAGATGTGGTACTGTCCCAGCAAATGTTCTTTGCCAATAGCAGCTTGTTTGATGATTAAAGTCTTTATTACAAAAAATAACTTTCTGAGTCCTTCTCTGGGCAAACATTCCTCACACTGGCAGGCTGGAAGATGGCAAAATAAATTATTTTTATGTGTATAATATGTATATACCCTTGCATGTGTGTGTATGTACAGTGTGCGCTGGTTCTCATTGCCTCAGTTTTTTTTTAATTTATCCCAGCAGCAGGCCGGACAGAGCGTTCAGGTCTCTCATGTACGGGTTGTCGCTGAGGATGCGGTCGATCCGCTGCTTCTGGTCGGGGAAAATGTCGTACAGCTTCCTCTTCAGCTCCGACGTCTCCCCGGTCGAGCGCTGCGGCGGCGGGGCGGGCG
>OMLF01056168.1:0-51492 GCA_900302615.1 Holocentrus rufus | reverse complement strand
CATGGGCTGTCCGGTCCAGAATCGACACTGCTGAGCTATTGCTACCAGCTGGAGAGGAGAGGAATGAAAAGTGCAAGAGAGTGAATTGGAGTACGAGAGGGAAGAGGAGAAAGGAGCAGCGCAGGGGGAAAAGGAGAAAAGTGAATGATTTTGACATTTTTTAAAGGTGCATTTAGAAGAATTTTACTGTCCTAAAGCATGTATGACCATGATATACTACCTTCCAATGGCATAAATATTACTTAATGAGATTCTTTGATTTTATTTATTTATTTATTTATTTTGGCCTGTGCTGTGTTTTGGTCGTCCAGTCACTCACATTTTACACTGCCCGCAGATGGAGGATGGTGCAATGAACAGGCAACCAGTGATGCAATACATTTTAATTTCCAAAAGAGCGAGTGACAAAGCAATAGTATTTTGCATCATCATATATTACTTCCTCCCCAGACATTTCCGTTGTGTGTCTGCTCCAAATAGCCCGATAACTCATGCTGTTGTGACATGGGACATATTTTTCTCCAATCATCTTTTCATGTGAGTGGATGCTAATGCTAAATGCTAATTATCTATCTATCTGTGTGTATTGGTCAAACATTGCTTATTGTCCGTCAATGCCTCTTTATAGGTCTTTCAAATGCTTGAAATTGTATGTGACTTGTGTCAAAAGTCAACTTAGATGTTCACTAATTTGTCACCAGTCTGTTGATGTTCTAGTTGACCCCGCACCTTTAACCTTCGGTGACTTTTCTTTACCTGTCGGTTGCTGATTGACAGAGTCTTGAGGAACACCGTCCAAGCAACCGCCTGTTCACAACCTGGCGTTGTCATGGAGCCCACGTAGCGATAGTAACTGTGGAGCTCCTTTGCAGATGGAATGATGTCACTGAGCCGGAAGTCTGAGATGACTGTGGTGCTGCCTAAAGGGACGGAGAGGGTTAGGGAGGAGAGAGTTTGAGGAATTCATCGGAAAGTTTGTCATTTCGTGTATTTTTAGGTTATGTAACAAGGCTCATACCGTTATTTTGTACCCGGCCTAAAGCATCAATCAGTGTGTCGATATGAGGATGATCGTCTGTCGTTTCCTGTGAGAAAAACACCTCAGGTATCAGACGGATATGTGTTATCACAATCACATACCGTATTAAAGCATACATTGTAATTTGCAGATATATTATTAAGAACACAGAATTGGAAAGATAATTGTATCACAGCGTGGCACCTCAAACAGGAAGGCAAGCAGAGCTATACCAGCCATGTCATGCTCTGCTTCTGCTAGAGAACCATAAGGCTCCTTGATGTGGACAATGTGAAGCTGGGTAGAGAGAAAGACAAAATCCAAACAACAGAAAATGACCACATAGTGAAGTACATTCTATACTGCAATGCACTGTATTAGCCAATTATTATTTAAAAAAAAAAAAAAAAAAAAGCTGCATTCAGATTATAGTCCGGCATATTCTCAGTTGTCAAATAGTTTCTGTCTTTGTTTCATATTTGCTGAGTCACCAACAGTGTTGTAAAATACCCAATAATTGCACACCCATGACCTCATAATTATTAATTTACATATTAGGTCACTATCTGCTCATACTGGTACTTGTGTTGCTTAGCTACCATTTGATTAAACTCTTGTTCAAGAACCGTACTGCTTGGCTCAAGAGCAACATTTGATTATAATTTTTTTAATACAGTGCTGTTTTCTACTGTTTTTATAAAAGAAGCTGTGCTGCACAGTGATTTTAGTCCAGCTAAGAGACACTGTCAGGCAGTAGACTTTGCACAATCCTATTATTTCCATAGCAATGCATCATGTGTTTATCCCTCTTCGATTTACCTCCATGGGGAACCTCTCTCCGTCTATAGTGTGCTCTGATCCTGGTCCTCCATTTACACCCCAGTGGAAATGAAACTGGATGGCCCTGTAGATGCCTGGCAGAGCCCCTCCAGTCAGACGGACTGACTGAGGCAGGGCGAAGTGGGCTGAGGGGAGGAGAGAACTCATTTTTAGCTGGCTTGGGGAATGAGATTAAACCAAGTTGTGTGAGAGGATCGGAGATGTGTGATGGAGGTATTTAAGTATGATAAACAGTTTGGTATTACAGGTTCTTGTGTAAAAATGTCTATCCCTCCATATTTCACTATTTTGTAAACAAAAACAGTTAGTTACCAGAGTGTCCCAGGTTTTCCACTGTGATGTTGATTCTGTTTGTGTGACCCATGAAGGTGAGGGGTGGCAGGGCGCTGTTCACGTGCACTTTACTGGTGACGATGTTGATGGGCGACTGGCGTAATCCTCCGCAGCTCGGGAACTGAGCTGCCCAGCGAGTTGGGTCTGAAACCAAAGTGCCATATTTTAGTTTTTGTCCGTAGTGTTGGCACTCAGGCCCGTGCAAAACAAGAAAAGACACCGTTTTTCTTAGTATTAATCAGACCTTGGTCACAAAGGTGTTGGCAAATGATTAACCTGCTTACACTGCCAAAGATGTTACTGAGATCACATTTATTTCATACATGTTGTTCAAATAAAAAAGCCTTATATAGATTTATTGGTAGGATAAAAATAGGTCCAACCCCAGTCATTTTTAGCGCCAAGGTCCGCTTATTTTTGAGTTGATGATGAAATTAGCTACCCAGGTCACCCAGGCCGTCTTCACCGAGGTCTCATTTGTTTACAGTAATTGTATGATTTTATTTGACACTGATATAATAGTGTTTAAAAATGCAACACAGTGCACCTTTAAAATGAGTACAGATCAGTGTCCCAGGGCCCGGGGCAGTCGATGGAAACACTGGCTGTGATTTCTGAGTTATTAGTCTCTGTGGACACTAAGCCACCTCTCCTCCCTGCCTTACCTCTGCATGTGTCATCGCAGGAGTACTGGCTCCGGTAACACCACTGGGCTGGAAGAGAGGCACAGCGCTCAGTTCAGCTCCAAAGGGCAAAGGAGGCATAAAACACACACATACACATATACACACAAACACACACATACACACACACGCACACACATTCACTTTTTGTCCAGGGTAGCTCCCCTTTGAGCCAAACAATGTGTTTTTCTCTAGTTATTAACCGAGTGCTCACGTCTTCTCACGTTCACGCTCTAATACCCCCGGTGTTTTTCTTCACTCAGCAAACTGATCACCTGACCTGCTAACCTTCACTGTGCGCTTGACCTTTAAGACTCCAGATGAGGACATACCCAAGTTAGACTCTGGAATGCACTCTCTTTTTTATGTCTTTTGCTCCTGTATTTTGATCGATTACATCTAAATACTTAGATTCAAAAGGATCAAAACCTGATATAACAGGGTCGCCAATGACAAATTAATGGCTTAAATTAGACCCTAATTAGATTTAATAACCTGTATATTGCACACACACACACACACACACACACACACACACACAGTGATCGCCTCGCCCTGCAGCTGTTAGATGTAAGCAGAGTGCTGAGCTGGTCACATTCAAACTGGAGGTTGCGCAAACGCTGAAAACAACTATGGGACTATAAGTAAGTATCACAGCTATAGTGGAGATGTAGAGTTTAAATTCAAGTGTCACTCGGCTTTATTGAATATATTGAACACCTAAATTGTTATTGATTTACACCGAATGTACATATTTGCACTGAATATTTCCATGGCTTACACTGATGAAAGCCATGATCTGCTATTGATTTCCATTATTAAATCTATACCAATCACAGTGCAATTGATTTAAATGAGAAGAGTTAGAGAAGGATTTTTTAAAGCTCTGAGACTGTTGAGATGAAGGCTGCAACTCTAAATCAAAATGATGTCTCTCATTTTAAGTAGTGTGAAGTGCATGTTTGGGTCACACCTCCTTAACTACTGCTTCACGACTGACATGTCAAACCAACAGGTGCTGATGAAGTCACTTATGCCGTTGTCCTGTATTGTATTGCTGATGTGAATGACAGTCCAGTGTGTGACTCTGTGCTGGGAATGAAAGGCGCCATAGAGGACCATTTAACCAATATAGGAGCACAGATTAACCCCGCTGCCTCCCACAATGCCATTCTTTCAGAGAGGACAACAGTTCTCACCACCTGAGAACAATACACAGGTGGAGGTTGGCTTTCGTCCACCTGGCTCATACACCTGTCCCAGACCGGGCACAGTAACTCCAGCAATGCCAAAAAAAAAAGTCAAACGGTCACCTCAAACAGTCTGTTCGTACCCCTGCCAGCTTTGTGTTCATATTCACATGAGATTGTTTTTACAAAAAATGACAAAATCTTACAGGCAGAAAAAAAAAACATCAGTGTAACTTTATCTGAGGTCCCCACATACCAAAAGTTCTGCATCCGAGAGAGACACATCCCTTGATTCAGGTTTCTGGCTGCAAAATTTTTAAATTTAAACATTTTTTTAAAAGTTACACTGCTGCTGCATATCTGAATGAAAAGCTGATGGAAATTTCTGTGATGTCTTTAATGTGGCCTCGACTTTTGGAACTTTGAGCAAGAAAACAGCCAACTTTTTGTATTTCTTGTCTCTTTAATTAACCGAATGTCTCATCAAGGGTTAAACTGTCCCCTGAAAACTGAGCCCAAGTGTAGATTCCTGTACGTAATATTAATTGTCCAAAAGAAAAAAAGTCTATATGTCCGTCTTACCTGAGCAGTGACAGAGGAGGGAGAGAAGAGTCAAGAGGTAGAGAGAGAAATCCATGATCAGCTCAGACAAACCGGAGAAGATCCTGACTACCTTCAGCCACCCTCACATACTGAGAGTGAGGAGGGAGACAGTAATGAGAGTGGCAAGAAGTATGTGTGTGTGGCGCGCGCGTGTGTGTGTGTGTGTGTGTGTATGTGTGTGTGTGTGTGTGTGAAAAAGTGGGATGTTGAAAGGGAGAAAGAAAGGGACACAGAGCAAGGATTTCACTCTACTTGTCGTGTTTGTTGGAGGTAAGACAGACACCTGGTGGTAAGATCAGATAGTGTGGTGTTGTTCCAGCCTCAGCCTCCTGTCCGTCATAGCTTTTACTATCTGAACTCATATGGTCTGAAAATATTCCAGTGGGATAAAATAATCCCACTTGTTTCCAATGCAGCTTCCATTTGTTTCAGGATTTTTTTCTGGGAACAAGTATGAATATTTTGAAACAAGGCAGATCAGACATTGAGTATCAAGAAAATGACATTTGATTCACAAAAATTCTGGAAAACAAGTCGATTAGCACTGGAAACAAGTGGGATTATCTCATTCCACTGGATGATTTTTTTTTTTCACTTGTTTTATGAAAAAACAAGATTTTAACAGTGAATATGAGAAGAAATGACTTGGCAGGATGGAGTTTTTTTTTTTTTTTTTTGCAATGTATACATACATTGTTCCAGGAGGCTCTGCTTCACATTCCAGACTTTGGATTATTTCTAAAACAGACTATGATTAGTGAGGCCATGATTAGCTTGACAGGAAACTAGCAAACCAGTTCCAGCATGAATAATAAACACCAAAGAATAACTTCAAAGGATGACAATGAAATAGTGCAACTGATACATAAAGAAATGTATTTATTGAAATATTAATTTGATATAGAAATATATTTACTGAAATGTTACATATTAATTTACATTTCAATATAGCGATAAACTACAACATGGAAATGTTTAGACTTAAAATCAGAATCACAAGTTTTTTTTTCATTTTTTTTTAGTTTTGGAGGATATTGGGTAAATGGAATAAAGATGAAAACATTCTTCAGAGAGTCTCTTTTGATTCTGACAGGCAAACAGATCGATGTGGTCAGTCCAGAGAAAACTGAAAAACCAAAATGACGCACTGATGTGTTAGTGACAGATTAACTTGAGATATTCTCTAAATCTCTGCCATCAACCATGCAGCTCCGTGAAAACGGCAAACTTCTGTTGTGTAAGATTAATAAAGTGGCATAAAGGCTAAAAATCAAGTCAAACGGAATGCAATCAAAAATGGATTTTAGGTTTTCAGTACTGAATTGAAATGTGTAGTGAGAAATGACAGTAAATTAGCTCATTTTACAAACTCCAAACATGTCCTTCAAGTCCTTCATTTTATAGCAGTCAGCATACACAACACTGTTTCATAGAGAAATGTGTGGCCGTCTCACAGTGATGTTTAAAACAAACTTTGACAGGTCATAACTTTCCTAAAAATGTGATGTTACTTCATTTAAAATCATTTGTAGCAAAATAGCAGCATTGTTTACATAAAAAGTTTGTTTAAAACTTTAAGTACGCAAACCTGATCTAACAGGTCAAAGTAGAAAGTTGTCGTATAGAACTAATCATATATATATATATATATATATACATGAGAACAATTATCACTTTCAGGAAAATTAGTTGCTAGGTTGAGCCAGCTGATCCTTTTGAAACAGTTTTTGAAATGAGTATAATCAGGCAAATGCTATTACAGCCTCAGCATAAAAAGCCCAGTGTAGATAGTGATGTGATTGATTTAGGCAGATGTCTATCCATGTTGTGTCATGAAGTCTGTGCTGCGTTCTTGTGCCCTTTTGTTGTTGTTCCTGGGTCCTGAGGGTCCAGCTAACGACAGGTCTGCTGTTACAGAAGTCCTCACAGGAAGTAGTTCTGAAAAACACAACACAAACCCACCAATCAGAGGCTCTCTCCGTGAAGCAGCGTTCATTATCACGTCTCTCCTCTGCGTTCACACTGTGAGCAACACAATCAAATCCCTTGATGTGAACTGATGAGACGATGAAAAAGCCTTTCAGCCAATAAAAACTGGCTGCAGCGGAATTTTTTGCATCGGTCAGCAGTCCATAGGCTCCATTTCCATACTACACTTCCTGATTTTCCTAGTTCCTACAGCTGACCAGTTCCTGATTTAAGTGAGAACTTTTAGACTAAACTGACCAAAAAACATGAGCCATGTAATTTATCAGTTAGTTGGACCGATGATGAGAACCCGCAGACTCAACCATCAAATTAAGTGCTCCTTGCACATTTTTTTGTCAGCTGAACCTAATGTGTCTGCTTCTTCCTCTTTCTTTTTTTTATTAATGCTATCTAATTTGTTTATTAGCTGTGTTAACACATCAAAATAATGTAAAGTAATGACATACATGTGGTTTGACCGTTCAAAACACTGTAACCACCACATAAACTAATTTGACCCTCTTCTGCCCCCACAGTCAGTCAAAACTTCTTCCTCTCTCCCTCCTCAGCCTACCTGAAGCGCGAGAGCAGCCACCACAGCGAAGATGGCGAAGAGCAGCATGCGGCCCATCCAGCCCAGGTCCGGGTTCTTCAGGATGAAGAAGCGCGCCCAGCCCAGTTTCTTGGGTGTGTGAGGCGGGTAGCGCATGCTGTTCACCCCCTCCATCTTCAGCTGCTTGATGAGGCAGCCCCTGAGGTGGCTCAGCTGGTCGAAGCTGAACTTGCCGTGGTAGCAGCCCATGCCGCTGTTTCCTGTACATGAGAACAGAGAAGGGCGGTCTGTGTTTATGTACGTCATACAGGGGGTGGACAAAATAACATAAACACCCTACATTACAATAAAATGGCAATATATTGCAGAGACTGTCCCACAGAGATGCTGATTCATTTTTGAGGCTGTAGTTTTTTTGTTTGTTTGTTTTTTCCAATATCCCTTTAAATGTCCTTCAGTTGTTGTCTTGCAGTTTCTCGGGTTCGCATGTCATAACTTTTGGCTTGTTTTGGCTAAATTGTCAGACCTCTTTTAAAGCTGACACACACTGCTAATTTGTATTCTACGGTGGCCCTGAAGTGCAAAACACAACGTCATTTCACAAAACACAACCACATTTCACAAAACACAACCACATTTCACAAAACACAACAACATTTCACAAAACACAACGACATTTCACAAACCGGAAAGGGTATGCCTAACACAGGAAGTAGCCGAAGGCACAAATACTGTAAGAGCAATATTTGTCTGGCTGACCAATAAGCTAAATGCCAACCGCCGTTAGGGAAGAAGAAGAAGAAGAAGAAGAAGAAGAAGAAGAAGAAGAAGAAGAAGAAGAAGAAGAAGAAGAAGAAGAAGAAGAAGAAGAAGCTTTCTACTTCCTGTGTTAGGCATACCCTTTCCGGTCCTTTCCAGTGAAACGTCGTCGTGTTTTTTGAATTGCTGTTGTGTTTTCTGTAATGTTGTTGTGTTTTGCGAAATGTCGTTTTGTTTTGTGAAATGTCGTTTTGTTTTGCACTTCAGGGCCACCGTAGTATTCAGCTGCCATTGTAATTATGACTTCAAAGTTCAAAGTTAGTAATGTTATTTTTCATGTGGTGTTTCTGCTATTTTGTCCATTCCCTATAAATTACAGTTGCAAATGCAGATCCAGAAGTGAGTCATATTCATTTCTCAAAAAACAAAAACAACAGCAACAGCAAAAAAAACCTTTCAGGGGTATTGGATTGGATTGGATTATATTGTAAGGTGTTATTCTCATTGTCCACCCCCTGTATCTATCTATCTATGTGTGTGTGTGTGTGTGTGTCTGTGGGTGAGTGAGCGAGTGAGAGGCAGATTAAGTGGGGAAACGGGGGAGAAAACGAGTGAGGGAGTGAGCAGAAAGGTGAGCTGGGAGGGATGAGAGTGAGTGAGTAAATGAGTTTAGTGACCGAGACAAAGAGTAAATGAGTGATTCAGTGAGTGAGTGAGTGAGCAAGGCCTTGTGTGTGTGTTTTGTTTTTTTTTTTTCCAGAGCGGGTCCCATCTATACTCACCTACTCCACCGAAGGGCAGAGAGCTGACAGAATAGTGCACAAGACAGTCGTTGGCCAGCACTCCTCCACTGGACGTCTCATCTATCATCCTCTTTATTACCTTCAGACAAAAGGACAAAGTTCAGTTTATCCAGCTGAATTTTGATGATGAAGCACAGTGCATGAAAATACTGCAAGTACCAATAAAATTTGTTCAGTTGTTTCAAAAGGTTCAAAATCTGTTTTTTTATCACCAACTTGACAGACACCCCCGGTGAAATCTACTTTATCTACTTCTTTGTTTTTGTGCCTTTACATGTCAATTCTTTAATCTCTGTGACTGTGTTTGTCAGTGTGTTGGTGTGTGACGTCTGTTGTCAGGCACCTTGTCGTCGGGTGTGAAGACGTAAAGGGCGAGAGGTTTCTCTCTCTCGTTGATGAACTTGATCGCCTCATCCAGTCCGTTGACCGGCAGGATGGGCAGCAGCGGACCAAAAATCTCCTCCTGCATCACCTTGGCGTCTGGCTTCACGTCTCGCAGAACTGTCGGGGCTGAAAACAACAAAGACGTTCACGCTTTATGATATATTCTTCATTACTAGTCATGTTATATGAATGTTCATTACTGTATAAATTGAAGGATTGCCAGCACAAAAGCTCCCTGAATAAATAAAATCCTAACCACTTAAACTTACCTTAAATTTCTCCCTAAGTAGCTTCAAAGGGAGTGAAATATTCAAAGCTAAGATACCATTGTTTTATGGCTGCAGTATTACATCAAATAGTAAATATCTTGTCTTGTGCATCTTTTTATACACATTTCCCTTTACTGTACTTCAGTGGCACATATTTGGCATCTTTGGGCTCTCCACTTGAATTTGAAATAAAGTTATGTGGGTTTGAATAAAGCTTGGCTACAACAATGAGAATCTCATCAATAGGACTCTTAGTTTTAAATAAACACTAAACTGTTTGGAGATGTGTCCTATGAATGATGGGATCTGTACATTATAAGCTGTGATGTTTTGTCTGTCTAAAACGTTACCGATGTAGCAGTCTGACTCGTCGTTGTCTCCTCCCACAGCGATGGTGCTGTCTTCTGTCATGGCCATTATCCTCTTGAAGTGCCGCTGGTTGATGATGCGTCCGTAGTCGGTGCAGGTCTTAGGGTTGTGTGTATAGAAATCCTGGGAGAGGAAATCATTTCATTAATGCTGCTGTTTTGCTATTTGTAAGCAAATTTTTTGTGTAACACCTTTCACACACAAAAGTTCAAAGTGCTTTAAATAAGACTCTTTTCTGGCTCTTTAAAATTCAAATTTTTATGTTATTTTATTGCACTTATCTAGCTCTTTTCTTCTTTTTAGACATTTTTTTAAAACATGTTTAGCTCTTTTTGCTTCTACATTTCCTCCACATGATGCATGACCTTTACACTGTTTTTGCCTTATCTTGTGCACTGTTTTATCTTGTTTTGTAGAGCACTTTATAACTTGAAAAACATTATTAATAAAGGTGAAGGTTATGTAAAGGTTCTATCAAAAGGTTATTATTCACTTATGTTTTCTAACTTAGTAACTTTTGTTTCTTTTGTTACTAAGTTACTAAGTGATACACGACCCGTTACACAAGATAATTATGTTAAGTAATGATGATTTTTTGTCCTTTGAAATGGGTTGAAGGGTTTGAAGACTTTCTTTCCAAAATGAGATACTGTTTGAAAAACATAGGGCCATGCCATGAAATTAAAGCACATGGATTACAAGCATTATGGATTACAACTGTCACTCATCTGAAGATCCTGGCTTTAAAAAATAGTTAAGTTTCTCCAGACAGAACTATCTCTTTTGGAAACATTATGTCTGCTGCTGGTTTTACAGGTCTACCTCGATGGATTTCTTGACTTCCTGGATGACCCGCTCCTGGATGCTGGGGTCACACAGGATGTAGTCTGGGGCGATGCAGGTCTGACCACAGTTAGTGTATTTCCCCCAAGTGACGCGCCTGCAGCAAGGAGGAGGGGTGAAGACGGGTGATGCATGAAGGAACAGGCACAACACAACAGAGACTGGATGTCATAGAGAAATTAAGTGTGTAAAAAAAGTGTGAGAAAGTGAGAAAAAAAACAAGGTTCTGACCTGCAGGCGACGCTGATGTCACAGTTCTTGTCGATGTAGCAGGGGCTCTTGCCGCCCAGCTCCAGTGTGACCGGCGTCAGGTGTTTGGCTGCAGCCTCCATGATCAGCTTGCCCACCATGCTGTTTCCAGTGTAGAAGATGTGATCGAAGCGCTGGCGCAGCAGCTCCTGCGTCTCTGGCACGCCTCCAGTCACTACAGGGTACAGCTCCTAACACACAGATTAAACACACATGCTCAGTTAATAACTTGCAATACACAGTCACTGAAGCAACATAGTTCATGTCTATGCAGCGTGTCGGCAGTTCTGACAAAGGAAAACATTTAATGTCAACATGTATGTCATCACAACCAACAAGAAACCAACAGACATCCTGTAAACCCTCAAACAATACATTCAAGTATAAAAATGTTATTGATCTTAATAGTATAGGGATAAAAATTGTTTATATCTCCCCTTTTTGATTTGAGAAAAGAAGAGACAATCGAAGACAATGACAATTTCTACTGACATTTGGTGGGCAAAAAGAATATAACTGGGCAAGAAAACCGTTTTGTCTGTGTTAAACTGTCAAATAAACTCTGAGCATAATACTGGTAAACTTCATGAGCCAAAGGAACAAGAGCTGTAAAAAAGTGTCGTGTTAATCTTTTACTTACTATAGGTAGCATATGACTCTAAGAGAACTGGCATTGAGCCTACAGATGGATATCAGAGTGACATTAGAATTCTTACCTTGTCGATGTAAAGTGGCAGCAGGTCCTCCATGACCTTGGCAGTGTGAGCACAGACCTCTGAGGGCTTCACCACCGCAGCATTACCTACAGGGGTACAGACAAAAGGAGCTGAAATTAACTACCATTACTACTACTATTACTACGAATAATAATAATAATAAAACAACAATAAACTTTATATATAGCTTTATAGCAAAAACAAGGTTTACAAATCACTTCACAACACAGGACAAAACAAGGAGTAGCCTTAGTGAAAAAAAACAGTGAAAAAACCCCAAAACAAAGCAGCAGCTTTGGGTTAAACAGTAACAGCTCTTTGAGACCGTTTACAGTCTCAAATGGCTTTACAGACCCACAAGTTTACTACAAACAAAACAGGACGACACCCTTGACTTAAACCCTCATAATGAGAGAAAAAGAAAAAAACTCAACCTTTTTATTTGCAGTTCTTCCAGGTGTTTCCTAAATAGTACAAACTTAAATATTACCACACTTTATATTTATAATTTCCATTGGCATACATGTTCTTATTGTAGTTAAGACAATAACTGAAAATATTAATTCCCCAGGAGAAAATTAGTTCACTGTATTTTCAGTTTGAATGCGGCCAGCAGGGGGCAGCATGATCACACACACCACGCACAGCAGTTTGTAGACCTGAAGGTGTATTTAGGGTTTTCAAGGCTATGCTTTTTAAGGCTTTGAATATGAATGAGTCACTTTAAGGGTTGGGGTTATTATCAGATTATCAGACTTGAATGGGTAATGGTAACCAAAGGTATCATGGAAGGAGGACCGACTTGTGACCCAGTGAGCATATATAATCTTCCATGCAGGATCTGATAGGATTGGGCCACAGAATAAAGTCCACCCTGTGTAAACACTTTCACATATCTGCTGCTCTGACTGACAAACCTTTATTCAAATAAAGCCTCCAGCTACGAACAAAGCTTAATCAAATGAAGCCAAGTTATTTTGAGGTATACAAATAAACTATCATCATAGAAATATCTCCTGTGGCAATGCTTTGTAAGCCTCTACAACTGGGGACAAGTGAACACAAAGAGTATTCAAGCAAATAAAGAATAACTCAAAATACTAAACAGCAAGCAAGCAAAAACACTCCACAGGGGGGTTTGCATTACAATGTGATCACAACCTGGCCAAGCACTTGGTTTAGAGCCTTTATATAAGTACAAAGTGGCCATTTGGTTGTAGCTTTTGAAACACAGATCATATGTTAATGAGCTTATTCATTGGCAACAATCTTGGGGGCCAGTCACTGGTGGATTAACAATGGGGCAGAGGTCTCATTCACACACTGTAAGGGTGGCGATCAACCTTGACCTTTGAACAGCCACTGATAGGAATGATCATGCACTCTTACACACACACACACACATTTACACCCCTACATGCACACATAAGGATGCAAATACACATGCTGACACGCATGTGACAATTACACAAACACGCACACACGCCACACAAATTGTCACGCCAAGACAACCTTCTTAATTTCATGGTTTCATGACTGTAGTGCAGAGGTCATGGAGTGGCCTCTGACACACCGGCAACTGTGTGACAGGAAGTAAAAATGTTATGCAATGCCGGGACAAAACAGAACTAGGAAATGTTATGGTCACAAGAAGGCAGTGAAGCAGTTAGCAGTGAAAACTGGACAGAGCTAAAACATAAACCAGAAACATCATCATCCCCTGTGCATGATGCAGATTGGTAGTGGGGAAATAAGTAGAGGATATGTTATCTTATATTTCTTGACTGGAGTTCACAAATTACACAATCAGGGCCGCAACAGTCTAGGATATCTAAGTTCAGCTTCCAGACTGCAGAAAACGCTCTGACATGCCCAGCAGTGGATGACACGCCTCCTGGTTTCTACAGACGAAACCACAGGAGCATGTGTCTTCACGATCTGCCTCTCCTTCACCCTGCAGACAGACCCATTTGGAAACTGAGACACATCTCCCTACATTTCATTCACATCCAACCAGCAATGTCGGACAGTGTGAGACATTCCCACAATTAAATACATGTTTTGGTGCAATCGGTGTAATTCTGAAAACGATGGAACAAAGCAAAGAGACGTACAATTCTCCTGCTTTTTGCAATCACTAGTGTCTGAGAAATGATGTGTGATATACAGAAAAGCCTATCAGTGTAACTTCTCAAAATGCTGGAATGGCTAAAAGACGTGCATCATTCCCAAAAGTTGCATCAAAATCCAGTCAGTGTTGCCTGATTATGTGTGGGACTGATGGACGGAGCCATAGTTGTGAAAATGTGATCGCTGACCTCATTACATCACACAGACAAGATGCCCTTTTACCTTCAATCCCTGCTGTTACCACTGTGTCTTCAACCCTCGCTCCCCCCTCTCTCTAACACACACACACACACACACACACACACACACATCCTTCAGTACCGGCTGCGATGGCTCCTATGAGGGGCTGTATGGTGACAGCCCAGGGGTAGTTCCAGGCCCCGATGATCAGCACCACTCCCAGGGGCTCCGGCCGGATGTAGACCGTGTCTGAGAGGGTGAGCAGGTTCTTCTCCACGGGTCTCGGGGCGGCCCACTCCTTCAGCTTCTTCATGGCCAGGTTGATCTCCCCCTCCAGGCCCAAGGTCTCGTACAGCTGGGTCCCCACCTCACTCTGGGGACGAGGAGAATGAGAGAGGAGCAGTGTGATAATGTAAAGAAAACACAACAAAAGTAAATAGGCATCACTGATCTTTCATGGCTGTTGCTGTGCATGATCAGGAACTTTTTATTGTGCTATTTTTTGAATTATTGACTCCTTATCTGGTCTTATCAGATCGTTTCTATGTGACATATTACAGTCATTACAACTGTGCACGCAGTAGTGCAAGCAGGTGTAACGTAGGGATATTGTTTTCAGTTCTGTACAATGACAATGACAATGAGAGCCATGTAAACTCAACCCTCAAATTTTGTGCTAATTCCATATTTTTTCTGAGCTTAGGTTCTACGATGACAACCATGTAGATTAATGCATGTAGATGTAAATTATTAATTATTCCACATTGTCAGATGAGCGTAAACAGTCCTCACTACAATCAACAACCGACAATTTCGCATCTTGGACCTTTAAACTCTGTCCGCAAACCATATTCCCCTTGCAGTGACTCCCAATGTCACCGGCTCAGACTCAACCCCGAATGTCAAGCCTGCTGGAGTCAAGGAATCAACTCTTTCGGAGTCGACTCCCCACCGCTGGCAGGCAGACAGATGTAGGTAACAGCAACTCACTACTCACTTTGTTGAGGTCTTTTTTGATGGCATCTGATATCTCTTGCTGTCGCTCAACAAATAATCGCTGCAGGTTTTTCAGCTGGTAGATCCGGTAGTCTAAAGACTTAGACCTGCCGGTTTGGAAGGCCTTCCTGGCACGAGCCACTGCCTGCTGCTCCCGGGACATCCTGAAAAAGATTTTTAAAGAGAAGAGCTCACTCCAGCCATCAGATTTCATTGGCATTGGACAAGCTTGAAATTAAATCGAACACTTTTCATGGTTCAAACAGACATGCAATTGTATTCTCTTGCAAAGAGACCAGACTGAAAGATGTCCTAAATTTTCAGAAATGTTTATGTCATGTGAATGTGAATACGTCATGTGAATAATTAAACACACTCCTCTGGCCTCATCACAATTAATTTAAAATCGACACTCACACTCATGGTGCTTACGTGTTACTGAGTAATCACCTTGTTTAAGAGCTACACTGCTTAGTCAAAAAATAAGAATTAATTGTTGTCAGCAAATAAACAAATGAAAGACTAAGTGGACGCTAGCATTTTTTTAAGTTATACTATCAAATGTATTCAAAAATTTAATATCATTGTCATATAAAAACAAAAATACTTAACTGTTGGAGGCAGTGCTTCTCAGTAGTATCATATAAGTGACACTTTTTTCCCAGCTTAGCCTACTTTTAATTCCCATATTAACATAAAAATATGTACAATCTTAAAAACAAACAAACAAACAAACAAACAAACAAACACTGTTCTTATTTCTTAGTGTAAAAAATACATTTGATAAAAAAAAGAAAGTTTCTTTGGAATAACTCTAATTACTGAAATGCATTGGGTGCTATTTAAAGGTGGGCATCACGAACATTAACATCTATCAAATATGGCGCAGTCTAGTGGTTGTGAGTTGAATTACATCGGGAGCTTTATACCCTGGTCCACCCTGTTGTCCATTGTTCCTTCCTGTGTTTTCATACAGCGGGGAGATGATTCTTCTAGTGGAGTGTAATCAGAAACCTGGAGAAGTCGTTTATAGCCTGACAGGTTTAACCAGCATGCTAATATGACAACTTCATAATGGTGTTATATCCAATAGCCCACAAACAAATATGGTGTTGAATTTACAAGGCGAGCTGGTATGTCGGCGTGACTAAAATTGTGTTGCGTCATTTGTCTAACAGTGTAATTACTTTGTAACTCTGCTGAACGTCGCATGCTCAGCATCTTGGTCACAAGTGTAGCCACAATGTTCTCGTGCATTAATTTGTTGCATTTCTTTTATGCGACCTTTTCACACAGTTGCGCTGCCAGCTGTCGCTCTGGGGTTTGACAGACTCTGGTCTAAAAACAACAACAACAACATAGCCATGGCAATCGGGTCTAGTTTTATTCTTACCTGAACGATTTCAAAGGCGATTTATTACTTGAGATCCTTCAGGGTTGATGGCGAAATAGTCCACAGCACACCGCGGAGCAGAAGGATCCAGTGGCAGAGAAATACGGCTCTCATTCCCCGTTAGGTCACTCCCCTGCAGGGGCAGGACCAAACAGCGGACTGTGCTGTAAGTGGAGACACACGTTGTTTGGTCTGATAATTCGTCCTTTATGTTATATCATATCCTCGTAAGGAGGCAAAGACAACTTGACTGAACACTAACTGCTCCTGGACACCAGAAAGCGTGCAGGAATAACTGCAGTTGTGACCTACACCCTGAAATAAAAGGGTTCTTTGGGTAGGATGATGGTTTGGTATGGGAACTAAAATAAATAAATAAATAAACACCTAAATTGATACATTTACAAAAAGACAAATGAGAAAAAGTTTGCCCAGTGTGGTTATCAAGTTCTTGGTTGTTTGGCGCATTTAGGCTTTATGCAGAACCATGTATAATATAACTTAAAGGGGTTTCCACACAGAATCAACTGTATAGAACCCCCTTTTTTAAATGTGCCCCTCTTAATCTAATAAAATAAATGTTTAAGATTCATCTTAGCCCATAATCATTACCTCTGCAAAGAACATTCAAACGCTTTCGTTTTCATTCTTCCTAATGGATGTTGCCAGCGTAATAAGAGCTGACTGCATAATAGATTGTAAACAAGTCTGTCTTGTTTATCGATTATTTTGACAAATGCAGTCCACCGAAGCACTCAAAGACACAGAGCAACATGTCAATTCAAACTGACTGAATCTGAATGAACTGATACTTGAGCTCATGTGGAAGCTGGATGAACTGGTATATATTTCATCAGGTCATTATAGACTATAAAGCATCTCAATACAGTAGTAATGGAAAACAAAGTATTTGGGCTCCTGTGTCCAACTGGGTAGCCCTCCTTCAGAAGGATCTGCACATACATTAAAATCCTATTTCAGGATAGAATTCCTTATTGCATTCTTTAGTATTCATGTGTCCGTCTTTTATCAAATGCCAGGAGTCACACTCAGTCTTTAGATCTCAGCATGATGTGATACCCTCTAACATAATTCCTGGAGCTTTAGTCTTATCCAGTAGCAGGGCCAAGCCCCCAAGCCAACCTGGTCCAAGTCCCAAGGAAGTCATGAGTCATTTTGAGAAGCAGGTCTCATTCCCAAATCAAAATAAAGTTAAGTAGGGTCTAAATCCCTTTCCAAAGGCTAAATCAGGTCAAGTCAGATCTCTTTGAGTTGGGGTCATTGCTGCATATAAAATGACTGTGAAAAAAACATCAGATGTTCTGTGTACATTCATGGGTGACTTAATACATACAATATAAAAAGATTTACTTCAAGGTTAGTGAGCATGAAAGTCCAAATGTAGAAAAAGAATCTAATATAATGATATGGCAACTTTTTGGACAATTATAGTGCCCAGCAGTGCCAATTTTTTGCGTAAATCACAATGAAAAACCCTCATCAAAACATTTCTGACTGTGTGTCTTACATATTTTCTGCTGGGAGCGTTACACATCTGCATCGCATGAGAAATGTCTAATGTGTCTAATGTAGCACCACCCTAAACCCTCGATTCATTTGGTGTTTGTAGATAACTTCCTAAAATTTGCCGGATTTTCTGCTGTGCACTTTTATCTCCGTGCAACTTTCTCATCTTTCATCCAAAGCCAAGCTGAAGTCACAATGACCTGCTAGATCTTAGCGCTGTACAGGGCACTGACATAATATTTCAATTTCTTGTCCGAAGCATTCCTTTCCAGCTGTATTATCTGTTTATTTGGCAACTATAAGAGCACTAAATCATATCTTGTGTTTTCCCTGGTTTCCTTATGGATTTCCTCATAGTTTTATCCACAGCCAAGCTGGAATCACACTCAGCTTCTATTTCTCATGCCCAGAGAGGCCTTGCAGAATGGGAAATGGGTGAGGAGTGCCCCCCCCCTCCCTCTACCAGCACATGGATTAGGCCCAAAAAATCTCTCAGGATGACAGGAAATGTGGACGGAGTTTCCACATCAAACAGCTGGCCGAGGTAAGGTGTTTGTGTATTGTGAAGGAAGCTGCAAGGATGTAGGTGAGCGAGAGGAGGGCAAAGCGTCATTCACACCTGAGTGTCAATCTGGGTTTGTGGAAGAGGAGTGTGGACACAGAAGACCCGTGTTTTCTGTGTGCACACCTGGGCTGGTGAGGTATACACTGAGGCATTCAGACACAGAGAGGAGCAGCATCTGTGTATTTCCCATCCAGCCTTTTATAGTGAGGTCAGGAAAATGGAACAGGCCAAAAAAGTCACAGATTGTGCGTGAAATGAATACCATTACACAGCAAAATGCATATTTCATGGGAAGAAAAAGAGAACAGTGTGTCAATAAAAGCAATAAAAAGGGTTTCAAATTATGCTGTTGACCCTTAGTACTGAAGTCAAATTAGCATGCATAATACTAAACTAGCAGAAAATAGTAAACTAGCAGAAAGAACACCTCAAGATCAGTTTTGCTGGTCATAAAGCCTATAAAAATTCTTCCATTTCTTACACAACAAGCTTTGAAGCAAATAAATAATTTCAAAAATATACATGTCAAGCAATCCAAGTCGCTTCAGGTTAATTATGTTAATTCAGGTTAACTATAGCTGTTATGTTTGGCAGCCTTTTGTTTGCTTTTCCTCTCATGTGTAACCTGGAGGACACCATGTCTAGAATAAGTTAGCTTGTTAAAAAGTTGCGGAAAGGCTTTTCAGACACTTTCATGTTATAAGAGGTAGGAGGTTGGGAGTGCTGCACTGGGTCAAAAAATGTAAAATGAAAAAAAGAAAATGTAGATGAAAATAACAACAACAAAAACATCAGGTGCTCTTCTAGAATGAAGGCAAGCAATGCAAGGCAAATTGACTATCTGACTGTCTGTGGACCAAGTCCTCTTCCAAGAACTCCTCCAAGAACTCTTTCTCTACTCTAATGGTAGAAAAATAAAAATCTTAGCAGGGCCAAAGCGTTTCGACAAAAACTACACTGTCTTCATCATGTTGTCAGGGTGGCATCTTGATGAAGAACTTTTATTTTTCCATCAGAGTGCCTTGGATTTCTGACTGCTGCTCATTGAACGACTTTATTCACAGACAGCCGTACAGTCCCAGCCCCATATGAAGTGATTTTGCTTTAGTGACGCTGATATGAAAATGTATTTTGGTTTGTGTTACATTCTTCAGATGTCAAACTTGCATTCTATCTAATAGATTCAGAGTGGTGATATTAAAACATAATGACGAGTACATTTTTTTTTTTGGACATTGTAACAATTTTCTACAGAATTAAATTTTACTGACATTAAGCTCTTCTTCATTTTGCTGACAACCTCCTGGAAGCCCCTCAAGGACCCCTGAGCGTCCCCACACCCTATTTTGAAAGCCATTGCCATTTTAGCTGGTGAATGAAATGTTGCTGCATTTATAGTTACATCTACAGAATATGCGATGAAATTTCTGAGCTTGTGTCCGAGGCTGTTTCACTCTTAGGTTTAGTGTTATCATTGCCCATACACATTGACATTGACAACTGACATTTGACCAATGACAGTTGACACTGCACATGCCCATTGCACATGGACATTACAACCATTTAAAGACAATGTGTTTAATCATTTCAAGTAGCCTAAATAAATGCATAAATACATGAATATCAATCAACAGTCACTGCATATAGAAGATATCAATTATTGTGACAGTATTCATACATTAGTGAACTAGAAAAATTACAAGCTCAGATATTGTTGAATTAAAAGTAGTTAACAACACTGAAAATGTGCTGAGGGATATTTCTCAGCCAGAGGTTAACATTTGTAATTGTGTCCAGAAGCTGTTTTTGAGCTGTAATTTAATAAGAAATTTAATTTATGAAATTTGAGTTAGGATAGTAGAATAAAACTGAAACTGAGCGCCGCACAAAGAAAGCATACCCTGTTAAAAAATATATATAAAAAATGTAAATTATTACATAGCCTCATAATGCCACCTAGTGGCCGGTAGAAGTTTCTGTTCCTAATTATTTTCTTTTTGTTTGTGTCCAGACCAACAAATAACAGGATATCCTCTTAACACCGAGAGAATAAATATTAGCAAAATATTAGATGGCGATACCATACACATTTATATAATAATATTATGCAAAATGTCACTCGAGGCTTACCCGTGTTTTGTGTACAGCATCAACTCTGCACAAAGGCCGTTACAAACGCATATAGAACGTAACATGATCACATGACCCCTGACTGCATAGTTTCGGGGGTCAAAGAGGTCAGAAGGGTCAGAGGGAGCTCAAAATCCATCATGAACTTTGGAAGCATGTGACCCGGTTTCAGTTGCCTGATGCGTGTTGTATGGACAAGTCTCCTTGGTATCGATGTATTGTTGTCTTAATGTAAGTCATGTGATCACCAGCAGTGCTTCAAGTTATGATCTTAATGGCCTCATTGTCCGCGGGTTTAAGAGTGAATATGCAACACTTCGCTGCTACTTTGAGCCCACTCATCAAGCTTAATGTCTAATCTTCAATGGGTTGGGTCCCTTAAGGTTCAAAATCTTTTATTAACTACATCACGTGGTGCCCATATGATACATTATGATGCACTACACTAAATTGGTGGGACAAAATCTATTTTTTGTTCGTTTGTTTTAGAGAAATATTCTGATCAATTTCTTTGATCACAGTGTGTGATATTCCATTTGTTGCTGTCTCCAATATAGTTGGAGTATAATAATAATAACAATAACAATAATAACAATTATAGTAACAAACTAACACAATAACACAACACAAACACACAATAAACAAATAAGTTAAACAAATACGTTGTTTTTGTAGAATAGCATAGAATAGAATAGAATAGAATAGAATCATTGGATCAGAACAGAAGAAAACAGACAGGACTGAGCTGTATTGAATGTAACTGAGGGAATAGCAATGTTGCAACCTAAACTTCCGTTTGTTTGCCCTCGTTTTGGGCTTTTCTTCACCACCTAGCCTGCATTTTGGTTGAAAAACGTCATTCATTTTCTAATGGCCCGCGGGTCACCGTGAGTCTGGCACTAGCCTGGGAACTTCTGCGCATTGGACTTTGCGTTATCCGGTGTTTTGATGTCTCGATAGGTGGAAACGCAGCCGACCAGGAAGGAGAAAAAGTAGTCCGATTTGTCACCTCCACACATTATGGCCGAGGAAAGCCTCACACTCCCAGAGCGTCCTCAATACACTTCCACTACGCACTGAAGCCTCGTTTTTTTATGCGCACCAGGAGGCAGCGAGGTCTAGAGGGAAGGATGTGGGGTAGACTGAAGCTTTTAGTAGCCACCGGCCTGGCTTTGAGCTCCCTCCGATGTGTCAAAGTGTGATTGTTTCTTTATCTGACCCCCTTAGTGTGAGCATCAACTGCGTAAGACAAGACATTCGTTTAAGTGCTGCAATAGTTTTTAGCATTATGATGGTGAGCAAAACTAAAGAAGACCTAGGCAGAAACTGGTTTGCAGCCCATTGGAAATGCCAGTGGCAATAGCTTCTCCAACTTCCATGCGCCTCTGCTTAGTCTGATGATATAACTATGCATATGGTGATCTTCATCACAATGACAAAACAAGTCCTTGGTCTACCTATTCCCATAGATTAAATTGTAAATTTTGTTTCAAATAGTGCAAGGATATTGTCATAGCTCCGGATTGGGTGAATCGACACCCCTACAGCCGAGGACAAGGTAGTGTCAGTCCAGGGTAAATGGGCACATTAGGGATCAAACAGACACCTATTAGCCGGACAGCAGTTAAGAGGTGTGTAACACATCAAAGGCACGCGTTTGTAAATCTACTGGGAAGTGCGGGCGGGGGGTCGCTGGTGGACTGTCAGACCAAGTATAAAAAGCTTTACACCTTCACATTTTCATCAGTGTTGAGACACATCTCGGACAGACAGAAAGGACCTACTCTGATCAAGTTGGAAGAAAATGGCATTCGGTTTGGATTATATGACCGACAGTGTCTCTGACATGGGCGCGTTTTACTCGGGACATTACTGGTCGACTTCATGTCTGGATATGAACAACAACGACGATTACGCACCGGACTCCAGCAGAGGTGGGTTGCTTTGTTTTATTTCACTAAACCATAACCGTGCCCTTAAAAAAGGAGCCAGTAAATATGTATTTTGGGGGGAAATACGATCTTTGGTCTCCCTCTGTTGGTTGCAGGCATGTAAGCAAAATTATATAATTACTGATAGGTTTCAAACTTGCCATGCATCTTACTGTTCTCATTTCAAACTGGGGTGAAATACGATGTTTTGAAGTTATACTGACTAAAATTTTGTTCTCTCCCTGTAGTGCCTCATGATGCTCCTCACAGGATGCGCGCGGACACCCAGCGTCGCCGGAAGCGCACGACTTTCAGCAAGGCGCAGCTGAGCGAGCTGGAGAGGGCCTTCTCCCTCACACAGTACCCGGACATTAAAATGAAGGAGTCCCTCGCCTCTCTTACCGGGCTACCCGAGTCCAAGATTCAGGTATGTAAACTTTTGATATAAGCAGGGGTCCTTGTAAGAATCACTATCTGTATCTAATATCATGTTCCATCCAGCCTTGGGAAACCCACTTTTAACCACTAAAATTAAGGCGCTAGAGTTTGGTCAGTGTGGTAAATGTTGGATTTTTTTTGGAACAAATGCCCGTTGTTCTGCTTTATCTTTGCTATAATTCACGATGATAAACACCAGATCAATTTTGGACTAAAGAGCTGGAGATGTGCTTCATGTATTTGTCGTGTATTTTTGGATGACACAGCCAGAACTCCACTGTTTCATGGAGGGAAGAAAATTAAACAAAATTCATGGTTTCTTTTCACAGGTGTGGTTCCAAAATCGACGGGCGCGCTATTTCAAGAGCAAGAAGCCGGCCAGAGAGGCACCGAAGCCATCACCAGACTACCTTCACCCGCAGTTCCCCTACATTTCAAACGCCACCTCCATGGGCTGTCCTTTCTCTTCTACTCCCGACCAACTGTCCGTACCAAGCTACCCTTCTCCAAGTTTACCCCAGTCAACCAAGCTGTCCACCATGCTCGGGGGTCAAGCCATGTCCCTGCCCGCACCTACTTCCCCTATTCCGGCAGACCAGGCCACGGTCGGCTCCGTGCATGGTCTCCTAGGAGGTCCCCAAGGCCACTACCAAAACTCAGGCTTCACTGAGTATTGCAACGAAGCACTTCCGCACACCACATTCAACGGATGGGATTTCCTAGAGGACTTTGAGGCTTTCCTCGGAGGTGCGCAGGGATCCCAGCCGACGGGGAGCCGCTGCGGTACAGACGGGCATCACGTACCCAAGGAGGGCGTCCGGGTCTCGCTGGAGCACCAGATCCTCGCCAGCGCGGAGAAGCAGCAAACAGAAGCTGTAGACGACCTGTCGGAGCTTTGTTTTCAAGATCTGGGTGACTTCACTCTTACCGATTTGGAAATTTCTGCAGCAATGATTGATTATCTTTTGGGTTGACTGACAACAACGTAGCCTAGGCAAAAAAGAAAACCTTGACATTCACATATTGTAAATGGTAGAGTATTTATGGACAGATATATATAAAAACGAAACTGTCTCACGATAATGAGGTAATGTATAGAACTATTCACATATTATTTACACATTGTATAGCTTAACGAGATAGTTATTTTCAGAATGTTACAAAATAAACAAAAAAACTTGATATAGACCTCCTGTTTCTGATTCATATTCATTTCTTTGCAGTGAAACGTCACGTGGCGCCGTGGCTTAGTTGGTTAAAGCGCCTGTCTAGTAAACAGGAGATCCTGGGTTCGAATCCCAGCGGTGCCTTTTGTAAGTTACACCGGTTTTATATTTATGGTACGAGACGCACACAGCGAAATAGTCTAATCCAAGTTACCACAGAACCTACTAACAGAAATTAAATACCTGTATCAATTATCTCCTGTAGTTGGCAGTCCTGTAGGACCTTCTTTCTGCTGATAATACCTTGCATATGAATGAATGAATCAGTAATCGCATAATCGCATCCATAAATGTATCACCTATGAATTAAAATGAGTAACTGAGGCAAGTTCTTTAAACTGAATTAGAAAAACATAACTACATAGTCAAATTGCCTTAACAATATTTCATATGGGCTATTGCACTAACTCCAAACAAAGAATGACAGAACTTTGAAGTTACATTGACAACAGTTCTGAAGTTGGTTGGCGATGGGACTCACAGTTCTTTTTTACTGGTCCATCTGATCTATTTTAATGCAAAAATCAAAGCTCTAAAATAGGCAAAAACATCATTTGTGAATTGAACTAACATTGTGGAGAGCTGATTTCCTGTCAGTCCATTACATTTTCAACTTTGCCAAGATTTACTTAGTCTATTATTTTAAAACCTTATTCTCAATAGATACAAATACCATTTTAGACAGTAAAGAACAATTGCTGATTGGGATGATAGATATACAGATTCAAATTACATTTTTTTTTTTACATATTCTCTTCTATTTTTTTAGATGGTGGAAGCTAAGCGATCCAAAAGTTGATGAAAAGTTTTGTATTTACAAAGAAGCACTCATTTTTAATAACAGATCAGTAGGCGCAATGCAGAGTAAAAAGCTTCAGTGACTTCAAAACACAGACTTTGTGATACAGTTGCATACTAAGGCAAAACACACATGGAAAAATGAATTCTAAATATTTAAGTATATCAAAATGATTTTGGTTGTATGCATGACAGATCAGCTGGTAGAATTAGTTCTTTTTTTTGTTTTGTTTTTTGTTTTTGTACAGCTTTGTGGTTGGCCCTGCTACAGACGGATGTGAGATGTGTGTTGTCCTACTTTGAGTCAAAATGGTTTGACTGTGAGGAGTCTTTTATCCAGCAGAGGGCGCAGCGCTCCCAGGACAACAACCATCTGCCAGAGAAACGAAGATAATGGGCAGGTAATGTCTGTTACTTGATCTGTCCAGAGTTGACTTGTCAAATAAATTCCAGGTTTCAGATCAAGTTTTGATGAGTTACTCACGCTGAAATAGATGCTGCATCCCTTCCTTCTACCCTTTATTTTCTACTTTTGTGCTATCCTGATAGCATCCATGTCTATCCCTGTTCAGAACTACAGCTGTTATTTCAGTGGCATGATCCCAGATGTTTAAATTCAACTGAGTGAAAAGAGTGGAACATTTCTATTTCTTCTCATCTCTCCCTCTCGCCTTTTCGGCTGTTTGTCTTGTCCACGTCCTCAACTTATCCTTGTCAACGTAGGTCTTCCTACTCTTCCCTTTGTGCACAACTCTGCTGCACCATCTCATCCTGACAGGCTAACCTCCTGTCCCTGACTGAATTCTAACCTTAGTGAACTTTAAGGAGTAACTGCGCGCACATTTTACAAAACGATGTCACCACCTGTTACAGAAGGCGACATCATCTTGTACCAAAGATCAGAACAATAGCAAATGGCATTTCCAATAGCATTTCAGTAGCATGCTTTTTATATGCTTTAAAAATGCTTTGGGGTTAAGTTACTCAATAATAAAGAAGTAACACAATTGTGGATGCATATATGTCATAACAGTCCATGTGCAAACAGATAGATGTTTTTGCCACTATGAATCTTGTATGTGAACATTCCTTGACTGCTTTGAATATCTATTATTATTGTTATTATTATTACTATCATTATTATTATTATTATTATTATTATTATTATTATTATTATCTATATGGACTGAACCCAGGAATGCCTGGTCCAGTGTTTCTTCTCGTCGTCTCATAAGATTTCATTTATACATCGCCCCTTGTTCAGGTTATGCAAGGATGTTTTGGCATCATTATTATGACCGACATGAGTCATGATCTTCCTGTATATGTTTAAGTCACAGCTTATCCTCTGCACTGTGTTTTTAACTGCAGCTTGAATGTGCGTCCATCTCCTTAACCCAGATTGCTGGACCATGATGTCTTCTTGTAAAAATGTGTTTTCTTTATTTATGTCTCATCCGATAAAACTGTATAAATGAACTCTCCAAGCTGTTTTTGCAGCAGATCTGTCATTTTGGACTATAAATCATCTGACTGCTCATGTTGTTATTCAAATTAATGAATATAAATTTTGTGGCTTCATCAGTTCATTTTACAAGTATTGACATATACTCCCTTGTATTGGCTTATGATGCCCCCAGGGAAATCACACTGGTGGCAATGGAGGACTGTAGTGTGTCATTAGAGGAGAAAAATTATGAAGAGCTGTGTTGCCAGGAAATGACTAGCCATTATTGAAACATGAGAAATGAGGTGAATTTAAAATGAGCCAAATAATATTAAAAAACAAACACATAACACACAGATATGACCAAACATGAACATGAAACACATCCTCTGTGTTTAAATAGCAACGCCTCATTTCCAGAATTATGTTAAGACCCCTTTCTTGATAGATAATCCATGTGCCTCAGTTTGTGCTTCCTTTTGTGTGTTAATATACTCAGATTGTACAGTATATGTTCAAGTTCAAGTTTATTTAGAGCTCCAAATGTTTACAGTCTCAAAGGGCTTCATGTGTTGTCAGATGCCAGGTAGACTAGAGGGGTTGTGAGTGCTATGTCAAGTGCTACCAGGCCCAAAGGTCAAAGGGCAGGGTAAACACCAGCAACTGCTCGGAGAGAGAGAGAGAGAGAGAGAGAGAGAGAGAGAGAGAGAGAGAGAGAGAGAGAGAGAGAGAGAGAGAGAGAGAGAGAGAGAGAGAGAGAGAGAGAGAGAGAGAACGAACAAGAACGTTTATGTATTTTTAAGTCTTTCTTAAGTCTTCTTAAGTCTTTCTACTATTCTTGTATAGAAGACTTGCTGAAAGTCTCCTGTGTGTCTTGTGTTGTTGCTTTCACCTGTGCAGTTCATTGCAATCAGATCAGGAAACATAAAACAGGAGAACAAAGAGAGCTGACTTGTAGCCAACCAAGAGCAACAAATCAACAGGCTTCACTTTATTGTCTCTCTATTGGTCTCTGTTGCTGGATGGGATGCTTTTAAATGTCCCATGGTCGTATTAAAAAAAAAATAAACAATTACATAGAGGAACACCTCAGATAAATCAGATAAATTGGTGTGTGTACTCACAACAAGTTCAGTTGTTTGTGTGTCATGTCTGTACTGGCCCTATTCTGTCAAACATTTTGCAGTCTTTCCCTTGTGGGTGCAGGTCTGTGCAGGTTTGCATGTCCCTGTCTGCATATGCCATTTGGACAGGTGAAAGTATTGAGACGGCTGAAGAAATTAAATTTCTCAAGTTTATTGATTCATGCAGAATTCAACAAATACAGTGGAGGCTATTGATATTTCTCATTTTATAGAGAATGCTTTAACTAACAAAACTAACAGGAGGTATTTCTAAATGTTTATGTGCTAATTACTTAAAGACAGATGCTCATCATAAAGATTTGTGTTTAACTTCAAGACACACAACATGCAGAGTGAATTCCACTTCATATCTTTTAAACCGCTGACTCAGTCGGTCCGTCTATCTCTTCTCTGCCAGCGTTTCATCAGGTGTCTCTTCACGCTTGCAGCCCAGCCAGTATTTTGCAATGGATCGTGGGTAAGGAGGTCTGGCATAGTCCACACGTTTTGTCTGCAGATCCACCCTGTAGTATTTATCTGGTACAGCAAGCAAACACACAAACAGATTGGTAAAGGAAGAATGAATAATTGATTTTCTTTTCTCTTGAAATACTTTTCACTGGATTTATGCCTAGCTGGTTTGGTTTGGTTTGGTTTGTTCGAATTTTCAATAATAAATAAGACATATGGTGCATATATACCTTTCTTGAAAAAATAGACATTTTGAACAGGCATGCTCTTGGGCTGCTGAGCGGGGGGGACGCTGTAGTCGAAATAGTCACCGAACCAATAATCATAATTCCAGAAATCGCCCAAGAGGGAGCGGCTCTGCCTTCTTCGTTGTCCACGTCTCCTGCTGGGCCTCCTGTTGCGACTGGCACTTCTCGTAGCAGGAGGAGGAGAGGCTGTGGCCTTGGGACTGAGGTAGAGACGTCCCACCATGGCAGCATCCAAGGGGGGCCTGATGCCCACCCAGTCCCTACTGATGAAATGAGGGCCCTTGTGGTGACTGTCGACTGAATTAGGAGGAGAGAAGAAGAAAAAAAGAGAAATAGGAAATAGGTTTGCACTCACTTACTGCAGTGTAGCCACTAAGTAAATAAGAAATGAGAGATGACTGGTGACACACACAAACACAAACACAAACACAAACACAAACACAAACACAGAGTCCAGTCTTACAGGAGCCTCCAAAAAGCTCAGTGAAGAGATCCTCCCATGTCTGGTCACAGTAGAGGTCTGTATAGTGTGTGAACATCACAGATGGGGAGGACCTGGTCATGCGCACACACTCCTCATGAGAAGGCTGATGCTTGAACTCATACTGGTAATACTGGTCCCCTGAAGAGAGAAACAAACAGGCAGAGAAAACCCTTCACTGCCCAAAGTGGGTCTCACAGACCTTTAATCTAAAAATGCAACACTTTTAAAAATCACATTCCAGATTAATTCACATCTGTCATAATCAATGCCCAATAAATGGCTATTAGGATAATTTTTAAACTGCCACTGCCCATTTTAACTTTGTCCATTAATTCTTTATGCTAAAAAGCTCGGGTCTCCTGGTCTAGCACATATTTTAAGCAAAGGGATTTTTTTCTCCCTCACTTTCACTTTTAAGTCGCTTTGGATAAAAGCGTCTGCCAAATAAAAAAAGGTCTATGTAAATATTAATGTTATCTTCCACATCATGCGTACTCTTTCACTCCATCAATGTGATTAGTCAGCACATGCTGTATATGCCTGTCTGACCAGTATGAAATGATGGTGATATGGTCATTTTAGAGCACCTTAGAGTACCTTTTCATTAATTCACTCTTCTAACTCGCTTATTCCTTTTCAAGGTGGCAGGGAGCTGGAGCGTATCCCAGCATGCATCAGGCAGAGGGCACTTTGAAATACTGACATGTATAAAACATCTGTGCACAATACCTTTGAAAAAGTAGACCTTCTCCTTGCCGTGGTGGCTTGGCGCTGGTATGGCGAACGCTGCGTCAACATCATCAGGAACTTTCTCAAAGCCGACCGAAATATCCCGAGGGTAGTCCTCATCCAAGACGTCGTCCTCAAACCTCCAGTACTTATTCCCCTGAGAGGGCAAAAACCCAAAGATGAGATTCATGAGATTCACTAAACTGCTCAATTTTACCGCAAGCAACTTATATCTTGATATTACTCACTTCTCTTTCTATAAATGATACTAATTGATAAAAAGCATATTTCAATGTTATTCCAAGGTTCAGTTTGTGAGCATGAAAATCCCTTTACTCCATAGACAATAAATGTCTAATTGTGTTGACCACATGAATATGAATTTTATATTCAGAAAATCCCTTATTCTTTTCTTAAATTTGCCTTTGCCCTCTTTGCCAATGTGTTTCCTATAAGACACCAGGTCTTGTAGGTGAAGGCCTCACTATAGTACAAGTCTTGGCTTTTTGGTGTCTGGATCTTCTGAGAGATTTGTCCTAGATTATACTAAATGAAAAAAAATTCAACTGAGAGTTGTAAGCAGTTGTCTTTACATACAGGGAGATAGATTGTACCTTAAAGATGTAGGTTTTGCCCTGGCAGTTGATGCGTGTGAAGGCAGCGTCGATGGGGCCAGACATTCCCCACACGTCCTTGATGAGTTTTGGGTAACCAGGAAGAACGGCACTCTCATCCAGCTCGAAGAAATATTCACCTGGGAAGAAAAGCAGAGCCTGAGGTGTCAGAAAACCAACATTTCCCGTAATGGAACATACAGGGAATGAGAAAAGGTAGAGGTGGCAAGAAAAGGCAAAGTAGTCAAATCAGATATGTAACTGTTGGGATGTGGCAACCTTATAACTCCAGTTTTGGTGATTCACTTATTTAGCCAGTTGGTCAAATTCTTGGGCTCATGAAACCCTTTCAAAACCCCAATTGATTAAGTAAAAAATGCAGAGTGGTCAATCTGAAAGCTGACATTTGGAAAACACCGAGATGCACCAAATGGTTGAGTGAAATAAGCTGTGCACTTTACTGTTAAGTCTGTTAATTTTTGACAACCAGCCTGCAGGTTGGCTCACCCACTGCAGTCTCAGCTATGGGAGTATTTTGGGTTAACCATAAAAAATGGTAATTGAAAGTTATTCACCACCAAATGCAGAAAACAGACAGTAGATTTTGGAGAGAGGACCAGATCACCACATTCTTGAGGAGAAAAACTCTCCTGCACGTCAAGGCCTACCTCTGAATGCATAGATTGACCCGTTCTTCAGCTGCAGGAAAGCATCGAAAGGCCGACCGCTGCAGGGGACGGCGTCGGGGTCTGAGGGCGGGGTGGGGCCCTGCGTGGTGGTGGGTGCTGGAGGGAGAGTGGTGGGCGCTGCAGTTGTGCTGAAAGTCGTAGGTGTGAGAGTTGTAGCAGCATCAAGGGTAGTATTCTCTGATGCGACTAGTCCCTCGGGTTCATCAAAGGTATCTCCACGACCAACTGAAGGAAGGACAGAAGAGCTTCATGAAAAAGACATTAAAAGTAGTTCTGTTTGTTTGCAGCTGCCCTCAAAAAGGAAGATCTGAATTCATTCAAATACCAAAATATCTACTCATTGGAAAAGCAATATTTATTTTCCTGACTTTTCTTGGGGCAGGCAGTGTCCAAGTCTCCACAGCAGCTTCCATAGTAGACACACATGGAGTCACACTGGCATTTCCTCTGGGGGTTGAAGGAGCCGCAGCTACCCACACAGGACTCTGCAGAAACACAGCTTGTTGTGTCACTCTGATGCAAAATGCTCTGGTGTGGTGGCACAGGGTGTAAAGGTGTATTTTGGTTTATAGAGATTGTTAGACTTGTTTAGACTGCAACACTATACATCAAAGATACAGTAATTTGGCCAAAAAAGGCAAGTGTGCTGTTGGTGAACCGCATAGGTTGGTCTATATCATGTAACTGTGTGCAACTGAGTATTGTTTGTGTATACATATACTATAAAAATACTTTTTAGGAATTGCAAGTCAAAATGTTTGAGCAACACTATTCAGTGCTGCTGTACAGTTGGGCAGGAAGGACATCATGTATAGTTGGACTATTCGTTATAATTAAAAGTCAGTATTACCAAAGTAAAATTAATCTCTATCATTAGAGGATGGGATGAAAGTATGAAAGTAACAGCTTTCAAAGGAGGGATATAATCGTTCTATTGTCTTTTAACTGTTTTTCTACATTCAGCTTTTGACATTGAATTTTAGATGCAGCATGTCCATATAACGATTTTGAATCTATGGTGATAGAGCACAAATGCTCAATCCACATAAGGTCTACATGAAAGACTTACCTTCTGCAGCAAAAGCGGTGGCCAACACAAGCATGAAGGCCAGCAGAACCACTGTTGGCTTCATGTTGCCTCACTGGAAGAAAAATCCCACTTTGACTCCAAAACCAGGAAGTAATAAAACAAAATATGCAGAAATTATCTGCAGTAGAGAACCATGTGTGGCTCTGCCTCTTTAGACCAGTGAACTAGCTCTGCAGGGATGCAGAATCGTGTGCAGATGATCAATAGATATTTACCAGAAATGTTGACCTCTGGGTGTCTGTTTTCCCTACTGACCCTTAGCTGTGATAATCATTAAACTCTGATAACTGATCTCTGTCCTGTCTCAGCAACATTTTGCGTGTTGTTTTGCATTGAATTTACCCAATGATTTGATTTATCTGGTATCTTGAACACTCCTTCCGTATCTTTTTGGTTTTTATTTAACCAGGTAAGTCAATTGAGAGGAAATTCTTGTTTTTAGGAATGCACCATGATTGGTGGACATGGGGGGTGGAGTAACAACAACAACAACAACAATGAAAATGCAATATTAAGCCTGAAATGAAATGAAGTAGCATGAAGACAGGATAAAAATGTTATTACTTTTAATGATTGTAGTTATATTGACAAAACGGAAAAGTCTGGGGTAGGCTAGGAGTGTCGATACATATGCAGGTTTGACTTCTGGTTGCATGAGTGAGTGACGGAGGTAACGGCCATCAGAGTTCAAACACTGGGTAACCAGGCCAGTCATTTTCCTCTATTGATCGATGCTGTAGAAAAATAACCCTTAGGCAAACACTGGGCCTTTTTCCCAATTTGGTCCTGATAACCACAGTGATCTAGTAAGATAAGAAACAACAAGGAAATATTCATTCATTTTATAGCCCGCTGAGTGAGGTTTATATGTTTGAACGTAGCCAACATGTGATTCATTGATGGAACGTGACTTTCATTCAGCTTTATGATTATGATTCAGCACCATGGAGAGCGGACCCGAAGCCGAAATCAGTGTATGACCACTAGGCGGAAAGCTTGAGCCGCCGTAACCTTTTGGTCTGCAGTTGGATGCAGACTAAAGGAACGATTTTACTTCCTCAACCGTCAGCCAGTTCATCTCCAGCCATCTGTTAAACATTAAAAGACCTGAATCAGCTACTCTGTGTTTTTATAAAAGTAAAATGTCTCAATCAGAGATCGCTGGCCCACTTTATCTCAGCCTTCCTCTATGATAACTACTCTCAATGCCAAGTCTCGTGGTGCATAAGCCAGTCCATAAAACAAAGTACTTCAGTGTTTAAGCCAACAAAGAGGAGGAAGTCAGTGGCATGCAAGGAGTATTCTACATTTGGCATTTGTAAAATGATGCTGTGGTTTGGTTAAAAATATGCAAACAAAACCTTTATGAAAACCTTCCCCAAACGTGATCATAACAGATTGAGGTAAGCCGGTTCACTTCAGGTGGACTTTTGTTCTCAGGAGAGCTCATAACAGTGAGACTGTATCTCAGGGAGGCCAGTTATGGCTTTGGATTGCCTCCATATCTCTAATAGCGTCCTGTCATTATTATTAAACCTAATAAGTTATTAGGTGGGTTATGTCTGAGTTGTGTCTTGTCCAGTAGATGCCCAGGTGTAAAGAACATGAAGAGAAAAGCATGGAGGAGCCTCATGAATGTTATGCAAGCTGCTGTCATCTTACCAGAGTTGAGGTTGTTGACTGGCAGTAAGAGCTGTTATCTTTGCTGGTTATTAATCCCCCGATCCCTGACAACAAAGGTGTGGGCCTGCTTGTTGCTTATTCTCTTCCAATTTAGTCTGGGCTGGTTTGCCTGTTTTGACTTCAAAGGACGCTGGTTTGAAAGGCCTGCATGACTAAAAAGAGCTCACTGGAGAACTTAAATACTTATTATTCTTACTTTATGGAATTTGACTGTTGATGGATTATTAACCTGCCACAAAAAGCTGTGACATTGGAGTTCTTGGAAAAAGCTAATTTATGGCATAGTATTCAATACACTGGTTATTGAATCAGAAATGAAGAATATTTAACTGTTTTGTTGAAAAATTCAGATGTGGTTGTCTTATGGAAAACACGTCTAACCAGCTGCTCTGTAGCAGACTGGCTGTGGCACTTTTACAAAAGTCAATTTGGATTCCTGGAAAACATCTGGCTCCATCAATTTTTCCTCTTGTTTCCAGATCAATGTCATTACATCAGTGTGAAAAGACAAATAAGAGGGAGGCAAAAAACAGTTTCTTTTGTTTACGGAAACAGTCGTAGTTAATGTTCATACTGAAATACTCTTTACACTTATATTGGAAGAAAACAACAGTACAGAGTACAGAGCATTTTATTTAAGGGCCTGTAAACCAGTACAGTCAAATATTCACTGACAGCACAAACAATAATTTAGAACAAGAACATTCACACACTTAGACACATTTAAAAAATACTGAAAAGGAGTTACTTGGAATTAGTATTGGTTCTGATTAAGAGATGAACTCAGCTTCTTGTTTATTCACTGAAATGGTTCTTAGAAATTATTCTCAAAATCATGTAATGTTCCGAACAACACATTCTTCAATAGTGAAATCCTCTGTGTATAAAACCTTCAACAAGTCTTGCAATGCCTGTAATCGTAGAGTTGGAAAGTAATGTTTTTGTTTTTTGTTGTTTTTTTTTTGTCACTTTGTTAAAGGTGTTTTTAGCCTTTTGACTTCCCTCATTGATTATCTGTCGACTTAAGTACTGTAAGCCCTTGATAAATAGAAAAAATAAAAATGGATTTCTGATGAAAAAGCTGCCTTAGTCCTGTGAATATCCCTGAAAGATATTAAGCATTAGAGCTGCCTACATGGAAAATGGAAAAACATTTGGGGCGATCAGCCAATCATGAACAATGTGTTTCCACTGACTCATCTTCATAAAGAGTTGATAAAGTTCTTTATCTTTTTGAACAAATGAATTTAGAGCTATTAATTTCCCCTCTAAATATGGTGTTATTAGCTTGATGTCAAGTGGATAATACACAAAATACCGTGTACAAAATAAGTTGCATACAGAAATCACTCTCAATTACACAAACTGAGGCCTAAACTTGAAGTTAGCTTGCATCTCACATGGCTACAGGAACTGATAAGCAACTACTGTGTCATTTCTTCCTCATTCAGACTTACCGTATAGTATACAAAGAGTCACTTTGTGGGCTTAGATCTCATTAGATACAATAAGATATGGTCAAGTGTGCTTTCTGTAGTATAGTAAAAGCATTTGTTTGGATTTAATAAGGTCCACAGAGCATTTTATGACTTTATTGAAGCTATTCCTGGCCGTTATCTCAAATATGAACTGCAGGAATAAGTTATGTATAAAACAAGAGTCAGATCAGGTCCCATTGATGTCTTCGTGTTGTGTGAGATCATAAGAAGCTGAATTGGGAAGGTTCTTAAGAATGAATTAGATAGTGCTAATCAGGAAATGAATTTTTGTTTAGCTCTGTAATGTCTCTTCCTCTTGTGCTAAACATTTGTCATCCTGTCTCAGGTCACTCTATTAGTATTGCGCCATATTTATCGCTGATCTTTTCACAAGTTGCTAAATGATATGTATGCGTCTTTCATATAGAGTAAAGTTTGCTGGTTAACACACACCTTCCATGACTCGCACAGTGACTACACAGCAGTTTTGCTTAGCTACCATTTTTCAAAGTTCCACATACTTCAGCTAACAAGTTTGAAGGCATATAGAAGATCCTGGGCAATAAATGCTGTAAGTAAAGCAAATAAGCTCCTACTTATAACTTACCTTTAAAATTGTTAGCAATTATTTTGAATAACTGCATCTATAAAGCTTACTGATAATGTTGCATTTCTGAGGAGGAAATAAAACACACTGATGGTTTGTGGCTTTTAGTATGTGGGTTTTCATGTTAAACCAAGTCAAACCAAACATATGGCACAGATTTTAGTGGGAATAAATAGTACTCATAGATTTTTAAAATGTATTATTAGGGACGAAGGGCCTTGTATGATAGGTCAGTGTAAGTGGGGTCCAGGTCAATCAAAAACTGATCAGAACAGTTATGATCAGTTTTTGATTTGAAGATCTTATATCAGCCCCTAAGTGCTTGCCCATTCTTTTCCTTAGGCTCGGCTGTCTGTGTACATGTGAACAACACCTGACCTTTGGTTATACCGTTCTATAAGTGATAAACCTCTCTATTGTTTGGCTATCTCTCTCTCCAATCCCTCCTCTCTCTCTCTCTCTCTCTCTCTCTCTCTCCCTTTACTTTTACCTTCCCCTCTTTCTCAATAGCTGCATCTCCCTCTCTGCCAAAGATTCTGCTCTCGTTGGTGTTGAGTTAATGTTTGATACCCCACCAGAGATATCACCAGTACATCACAGTGTTATTAGCTTCATTACCTCACCGGTCCTTTATTAAGATCTCTGCTTGGAACATATCTCTCCTTTTCTTTAGTGTCTGCTCACCTGCACTTTGCCTCTGAGTTACCTGGCCCAGGTGTGTAGCTGTAGGTGAACCTATCTGCTGTTCTTTGGTCTTCGTCTCGACCAGCCACCTGCTGAGTTACCTGGGAGATTACTGGAGATTTTGTACTTCTTGGTTGACAAAATGTTTTGGAAATCCACGTTAAGGTGGCTGTGGTACCACAGAAACATCGTCATCATCGTCATCACGCCGCTCATCTTTCTTCCCCTGCCGCTGAGCAGCCCAACACCTGTAAGTGTTTTTCTGCATTTGTATGTGTGAGATGAGGCAAAATAGTGCTGATAGATTATTAACTCAGCCATTTGTTTCTGTATGACTGTGTTTGTGCCGATTAAAAATGTATCCTGATATGAGAATATTGATTGCCTCCTATGAACTGTGTAATTCAGTTTAATTGAGAGGATGAGTAAAGGCTGAAGTGGTTGTGTTTTGACATGTCATTCATATTGCTAACATTTATTTCGTTAATTAATGCCTGGTAGGCATAGAATAACATATATATGTGTGGTTAGGTAAAATACATGTGTACACATGCATCTCAAAAGTATTAAGTATAAAGAATTAAGTATTAAGAATATTTGTCATGAGTATTTGAACCAATAATCCTGTGACTACAGCCTGTTAGACCAACCTGCCAACTTGAACTTGACATCAAAAGAGTAATTTCATGGAGATCGCCTTCAGATCAATATAAAATCTATCCTTAGACAAAAATAAGATCTAATGGAATTCATAGATTTTTGTTTTGGTTGTGAACGAAACCTAATCTGTCTGGGTTTCTAATAACATATGATGAAAATAATGTTTTCAGATTGAGTCCTATGTATTTGTAAAATTATATAATTGCATTTGATTGGATCATATGTGACCTAGGGTCATGATACTTTCTCATCTTGTAAAGAGAAATATAATCCTTCAGCATGACAAAGAAAATGTGAAAACATCAGCCTAGTAACGGAGCAAATAGAGCTTAATTGTGGCCATGGGTGTCCACTGGACTTATCACTTAGCAGGTCTTCAGTGTCAACCACATAAGACAACATAAAGATAAAGTCTCCCTCCAAGGCCAGATTCCTAAAATTATCACCAGAAGCACATTCACCTAATAACCCTGAGCCTTTAACTAATTTTGCCCAAATGTTTTCATGGAACATAGCAGCCTATGGTTTCTTTTTCTTTTCTTTCTTTTTCCTTCTCTTTTATTTATTACTTTATTTAGTCACTAATTTAGTTATCATATTTACATTCTGAAGACTTTTTTTGAAATGCTTCACTGTTTTGAGCGGGACAAAAGATAAAGTGATTGATATGTAAGATGCTATAGATTTTAAGACATATTTGAGCCCATATCCTTCTGCATGGAGTCAATGCTAGGCGCCATCAAAGACATTTTTAAATGGACATGGCATGTAAAGATGGCTGCCTCCTGTATTTTCATTGGGTCTCTCCAGCTAATCCCACAATGCAGTGCACACCCAACACTTCTGAGGTGGCATGTGCAGATTTGTCATTAACTAAGGCAAAAGAATACCTTAGCCAGAAACGACCACAGGACTATTTAAATCAAAATATGATGAACACGGTCTAACATTGCTTTAAAGTATAACTTAATATATTATATGTATGTATTATATGTACATTATTGTAATTTTCATGTTGGTAATAGCTCCTATATATAAGTTTATGCACATGAAATTAATATGTTACAAAAATGTATGTATCAGTTGTAAGATTTTTCTGTTTTGATCATTTAACACTGGGCTTTCCATTAAGGTCACACTGGAACTAGGAAGTGTCTGCAGTGGAAAGTTTTGTGTCGGGGAGTTTAAAGAGTTTGCATGAATTGGAAGTATACCAAGGACTCATAAAAAGTTATCTTTCAAGACAAGAACACAACAAATTGTTTGTTTTTATGATCAAGGGTTACTGCTATCTGCATGTGTAAAGTCTTATTGCCTTTTAAAGAGCAGCGAGAGATAAGATATAGATACAGTAGTTACCGTCGCTGCTTGAAAGCTGAAATCTGCACTTTAGTGTGTGTGTCTATCTCTGTTAGTGTTAAAGTGTCCATGTGTACCGACTTTACTGCGTGATAGTTACACCCATGAAGCATCTCAGCATGTACTGGATGTAAGATGACAAAATGGTGCCATGATTGTGTGTGTGTGTGTGTGTGTTACCCCTAGCTTAGAAAATTTATTTGGATCTGCAACATTTTACTGTGCATCCTGACTGTGTGTGTTTGTATGTGTGTGTGTGTGTGTTTACAGCAAGCGCGATGTGGCTATGCTATCATCCTGATGGCCTTGTACTGGTGCACAGAGTGTATGCCTCTGGCTGTGACTGCCTTGCTGCCAGTCGTCCTTTTCCCGATGATGGGCATCATGCCGGCTGGAGCGGTACAGTCATCATTTCCACTTCACAGCCTTTTGGCTTGTCATTCACTGGTTTCTGTTTATGTCTAAACGCACAGAGCAGAATAATAAAGTGATACTTTACAGATACTTTTTTATCTGTGCAGAAATTCTCTATTTGTGGGAGAGGTCAAAGGTCAAGCATATTACAGCAACTCTGGATTTGCTGATTCCAGTGCTTTACATTTTTATGGCTCGTAAAACCAATCGGATGTAACGGTATTTTTATATGGGACAGAAGTCCTTTGGGTGGGCAAAAACTAGCAGGCAGGGCCCAAGGAGGGCTGGTCTATCCATTCATTCAACATTTAACTCCAAGGCAACATATCTTGAGATCTATTGTGCAGAATGCCTTTGAACTTTAATGAGCACATTCATGCTCCACAGAGGATGAACCCTCTCAATTTCTGGTGATCTCATGACCTTTACAGTCATGCCACCCTGAAACCAAAATGTCAAATTTGCACGAGATATAGCTAAATCTAATCAGCAGACTGCACATTCACGCTACCTAAAGGATGAACCCTGTCAACTTTGATGACCTCATGACCTTTCCTCTAGTGCCACCCTCGTGCCAGAACATGTAAACAACATTCTCCCATTACTTGCATTCCTCTGACACAAACCAAGTCAGCGTCAGTGGCCCACATTTGTTTGGAAATGATTAAATTTTGATTCTTTTCAACTCCGTGTTTGTTTACACGTGTTGGTGTTGTCTGTTTCAGGTTTGCGTTGAGTATTTGAAGGACTCCAATATGCTGTTCATCGGCGGCCTGTTAGTGGCCATCGCAGTGGAGCACTGGAGCCTTCATAAGCGCATCGCCCTGCGAGTTTTACTGCTGGTCGGCGTGCGTCCTGCCCTGTAAGAGCCCTGCAAATCCTGACACAACCCACTTGTGCAAATTAGATCAGACAGCAAAGGAGAACTGTGGCTTATTTGCATGAACAGCCAACAGATATTAGAGTCAAATAGTGTTAGTAATACCTTTAAAGTCACTATGAGATGAAAAAGACCTTTGTTACATTTTTAGCCATTTTATCAACAAATAATACACCTTTTAATCAACATTTGAAAAAAAAAAAAAAAAAACAGAACTACACACTGTACTGTTGCAAAATCTCATTGTCTTTGCTTGCTGGGAAATGCTGTATTTTTAGTGGTTGATTCATCACATACCAGTAGGTGCACGTAACAATTCCAACTAATTCTGTCACAGATCTCTTTTTATCAATCCTGCTCCACCCTTGCTATAACACACTACAACTGCTTTCACTTCCTCTTATTTGATTGGTTTACACTGCTGGCCACATGTGAAATACCCCTCAAAAGGTCACACCCCGATCCAACATCCTGTGTCACCAAAAATACAAAGTTACAGAGGTGCAGTGTGCATAAAATCCTTATAAAGATAAAGAAAACCTTTTTAAAACTCAATTTAGAAAAATGCTAATTATTAGCAACCACTGATCTAATTCCTGCTCTCGTTTCCTGTACCAATAGTGCTGCTCTCCCTTCTCAATCATCCGTTTTACGTCTTTTCGTCTCTTATCAACACTTATTCTTCCCACCTCGTCCACCCACCCAGGTTAATGATGGGGTTCATGATCGTCTCGGCCTTCCTGTCCATGTGGATCAGCAACACGGCCACCACAGCCATGATGCTGCCCATCGCTCAGGCCGTGCTGCAGCAGCTCAGCACCACCGAGGCCCAGGCGGATGAACGCGAGTTCCACGCCGCAGCACAGGACAACCATGCCTTCGAGCTCGAGACCAAACAAACTAAAGAGGAAGTGACAGTCGAGCCACAGGAAGTCATCAAGACTCAGCTGGAGCCCACGACTCAGCTGGATGCCACAGTATGTAAGTATAAATGTCTGCCAGAGAAAAGGGCAGATTGACATAGATAGACAGATAGATAGATAGATAGATAGATAGAACACATTAAGGTTAAAGGGGTACAAGTTTAAAGGACAACAGGCAACCTAAGTCCTTGGTTGACAAAATAGCAATAGCAAATACAACCTGGATACTGTGTATTTTAGAGATATTATTGAAGTACAAATTGGAAATACAGCCTTTTGGAAATGACTTTCTCACATTCCTTCAATTCACGAAACAGATGAGTATGCCGTGCCGGAGTGGAATGGAGAATCGCACCTGGAGAGGCAGAGAAAGGCGAGGGAGCAGAAGTACGCGCTCCTGACCAAAGGGATGAGCCTGAGCGTGTGCTACTCTGCCAGCATCGGAGGCACAGCCACCCTCACCGGCACGACGCCCAACCTCATCCTTAAGGGACAAGTGGACAAGTAAGGCGCTCATTAAAGTAACGAAACATGCTCAAAAAAGTCATGGATAGTTTTCACCATACAGCCGTCTAAAGAGAAGGACAAGACAAGAAAAATTATTTCAGATGTTTAACCCTGTACTATTCTTTCTATATCCCCTTCCCTCTGTTTTTTTTTTGTTCATCCCCTGGTCTTGTCTTATCCTCGGTAAAGGATCTTCCCCGGTAACGGTGATGTGATCAACTTTGCCAGCTGGTTTGCCTTCTCTTTTCCCAACATGCTGATCATGCTGGTGCTCTCCTGGCTCTGGCTGCAGTTTTTGTTCCTGGGCGCCAAGTAAGATCTTCTAATCTGATTACAACAATAGTCATGCTAAATCTTTGCAAACACACACACACACACACACACACACACACACACACCAGTCAGATCATAGATGCTTTGATGAGAGAGCAACAGAGGCATTTTTCAGCTATCAAGCAACATGCATAAAGAAGAAAAGGAAATAATATTCTATATAACATTTACACACCACCTACATGGTTGCTAGTGGTTGTAAATTGTACTAATACTGCTATAAGCCAAATGCAATGTATAAATTGGTATAAATCAGCTGTGCAATTTAATAATGTGTATATTATTAAGGCAAAGTAATTTGAATTTAATTTAAATTTAGAGTAATCCAGTAGATTATGTTACAGATTAGAATTTTACCCAAGAATAGTAAGCAAAAATCTAAAGCTAGCTGCTGGACTTCACCATTCACACAGAAATGATGAGGAAGGAAACTTGACAACATAATCTGTGGAATAAAACATGTCATATTTCAATAAACAAAATCTGTACAAACTGGAAATGTCACAGGTTATCTTAGATCTTAATCAAAATTGACACACTTTATGTGTGTATACATCAGTGAAATCACCTTTCAAATTGCCTATTGACTGGTCTAAGTCCACGCTTATAAATGTTTAATCTTTTCCTTTATTGGCTGAACAATCCTTTGTCTCTTTTTCTCCTCATCTTTGCCCTTTGTACTTTCCCGCTCAGCATAAAGAAATCATTTGGCTGCGGCATGAGTAACGACAGAGATAAGGAGGCGTACGCGGTGATGAAGGAGGAATACAGGAAGTTGGGGCGTATGACGTTCGCAGAGGTGGCGGTGCTGGTCGTCTTCACCCTGCTGGTGATCTTGTGGTTCACCAGGGAGCCAGGATTCATGCCCGGCTGGGCAACCGTGCTCTTCAACAAGGAGGGAGAGTGAGTCTCTCTCTCTTTCTCTGCCTTCATCTTTCCCTTCGCTTTTTTTATTTCCCATCTCTCCCTCCTGCTCCCTTTCTTCCCTGAAGAATATGACACATGATAGTAACGGGATACTGACAAAGGGAGTGTGATATCCACAGACCAAGGGATTATAACCGCTTATTTGAATCAATGCTTCATATTTGTTGGTGCACACATGACTGCATCATGACTATAAATAGAGCAGGAAAATGTGTCTAATACCATTTTCTTGTCTCCCTCAGGTTTGTGACAGATGGAACCATAGCTATCTTAATGTCCATGCTCTTCTTCGTCATCCCCTCCCAGCTGCCCCGGCGCGGAGGCTACGGTACCGACGCAGAGGGTGAGTCAAGAGCAAATGTCTCATATTACCATTTCGAATCCGAATTGTCTCTATTATTACTGGGGGGGAAAAAAGGGCTCGTATCCACATTTATGAAGACCACCAATCACCTTTTACAGGAAATCCACAGTAGCCCAGAACGTTTATGATGCTCCAGCAGCCTAAATTTGCTTTTCAGCTCATTGGGCCACTGGGTGTTGATTACCCAGCAGACATGACACTGCTCCTTCAACCTAATTACCGCTTCATATTCAAACTTTCCTCTTGGTCTCATAGGTAAGCCGGTGATGGCCCCCCCTCCTCTGCTGAACTGGCAGGTCGTCCACGAGCGAATGCCCTGGAACATCATCCTGCTGCTGGGAGGAGGCTTTGCTCTGGCTTCCGGCAGTGAGGTGAACATCCATCAGCGCTGAGCCCGCTGTCTCCTCCTTTTGTTTTATAAGAAACAGGCTAAAAGGAAGGGATGTGCAGCAGTTTTTGTGTTGTTAGTATGGTTTGGTTCAGACTGAGATTTATTGGTTTAAACATTTTTCTTTGACAATTACTGCCTCTTATAAGCTTATTTTCCAATTTTCCATCAACAAGTCAAAGTTTAGTAATGAAGAGAATTAAATAGAGGGTTAAAGCCTCCACTGAGAAACATATAACCTCATTGCAGTTCTTTGTGCCTTCAGATGTAATGATTTAAGTAAAAATGTATATGGTTTTCTTATAATTAAGTATCCATTTTCCTACTCTGTGTTTATAAATCGCAATAGTACTTCTACCCACTTCATCCAGCTTTTACAATAGCTGTGTTTTCAAGTAGACAGTACCAACGAACAAGAAATTTGGCGATACAACTTGCATTAAAACATGCTTTTTAGTCTAAAAGGAGGAAACACACATCTGGGTTGGTGAGGCGCCGGCCAGGGAAAAAGACTTGGACAGTAAAGTGCAGGCTGTACACTCACAACTCCGACACAATTATTCATTGAAACAGGACTAACGTTTAAACAGCAAAAATGTCAACTGTGATGAAGAAGTGTTGCTGTCCAAACGTTGGTCCCTGTTATTTGCAAATGAATAACTGCATTGCGGCCTAAAAATATGCTTCTTAAACTTTGAGAATGGAGATCATTGCCACTGCGGACGAAAGTCTTTCAAGAGTCTGACACCGTCTTAACTTCGATGAGTAATGAAACTATATTAAAGCCAGTCACTGAAGTACAAACAATGAGAACTTCAATAATGGCATTTTACATTGGCCCTAACAGGGCGTTAGTCCAAATGGCCTAATAGGTTTGCCACTGCAGCAAACACTCTGGATCAGAGCTAAGATCGAATCCTATTAGAACTGTTTCTCCTGCATCGTTTTTCAGCTTCCCTCCTGTCTCATAAAATGCACTCAGACTGCTAGAAATAAGCATTTCTGCTTCCCTGTGTGTGAGTTTGTGTATTCTGCTGTGACATCTTGCAGGTGTCGGGTCTCTCTGACTGGCTTGGGGGGAGGTTGGCCCCTCTGAGGAGTATCCCCCCGTTCGCCATCTCCTTGCTCCTCTGCCTGCTGATTGCAACTTTCACCGAGTGCTCCAGCAACACCGCCACCACCACCCTGTTCCTGCCCATCCTGGCTTCAATGGTAAACTCACAGTGTATCAACTCCCACGCAGACGCATACACACACACACCAAGGCAGCGTGCACCCTTATTGACCACATTTGCATGCATGTAACTGCTTTTCCTCAGGCCACAGCGATTCAGATCCATCCCTTGTACGTGATGCTGCCCTGCACCATCGCTGCCTCTCTGGCCTTCATGCTGCCTGTCGCCACACCACCCAACGCCATCGCCTTCTCCTTTGGAAACCTCAAAGTCATGGACATGGTGAGACTCACACATGTACATAAATAAATCGTCATGCACGTATAATGTAGGTATGTTTCATAGGAGTGGCACATTATTACTTTCTGTGAACCTTGTATTTATTATATTTATACATAGGAGTTATTTTTATTTGGTGTACAGGTGCAGCTGACTGATACTGTCTGTGTCTGTCCCTCCAGGTCAAAGCTGGATTCATGTTGAACCTCATTGGGATCCTGTCCATTAATTTAGGCATCAACACCTGGGGATACGCCATGTTCCAGATGCATAAGTTCCCTGAATGGGCCAACATTACGCACACCAAACCTTGAGTAAGGGCAGCACAGTGATAGATGGAGAGAAAATGACAGAGAGAGGTGGTAAATGAAGCCAAAAAAAAAAAAAGAGGACAGTTTGGATTTAATGGAAAGAAGAAGGGCGAGTAAATGTGAGAAATGAAAGGTAGGCTACGGGGAAAAGTGGTGAAAATATGTGAGGATGGAATTGGTATGAAAAGTGAGACAAAACATGCTCAAAACAAATGCACTATTTCGACCCAGTGTCCTAAAGCAGTGGTGTGCCGCCATAGCAAGAAAATTACCGCCACTGCTGGAGAAAATGTAACATTAAAAGTACTGTGTGCTTTACCCAATTTTTCCTCAACAACACAAAGAAATGTAGCCCTAATGTTCAGAATTAGTGTTGTTATTAGAGTAAATTACCCAAGCAAAAACATTTTAATCTCTCGAGCCTGAGCTGAAACATCCAACGGCTAAGAGGCACCACTGCTGCTACCATTAGACAGATTGTCCTAATGGTCTTCGGGGCCTCTACATGTAATTCACTGACGGAACAAAAAAAGGAAATGATGCTCTGATTTCATATTGAGCTCATTTCCCAGAAGGAAATGTTGCCTTGTTAATCTATAAATAATAATAATAATGCATTAATAATACATCCATAGTAGGCTACATAGAGTATAGCCTACTGTGAATGTGTGTTTGTCAGTTGTTGGCCTTTTTTTTTCTTTCTTTTTTATGTGATTCTACCGAGTGATGTTCTGTTCACAGACAATATATAAATGAGTAGAAATTAAGTTAATTGAATCAATTAGTTTAACTTATTTTCCTGGTCCTTTTTCTTCCGAAGGATCCGGATCCGAAGGAAGTTGTGTTTTATTGCTCAATTAGTTGTCAGTATTCTTGTCACAGTTTGTGCCTTGAAAAGCAAGACTTCTGATGTAATGACCTGTATACTCCAAGTACGCACAAATATGGTGATTGAGTGATTTGTATGCCTATATTAGGGATACTTGATCTTAAAATCAAAATAGGATGACCAGATAAATCCAGAAAGCTACAGTACTTATTTATTGCACTTAATTAAATGTATTTCAATCATGAGGGACAGGAGGCATGGTGCAGGATGACCTTTAAAAGAACAGTTCACCCAAAATGCAAAATGATATTTTCTGACTTAGCCCTGGTGCAGTCGGTCCACCCAGATAGTTTATGTGGGGATTTGGCGAGGTTTCCAAGCCTGCTGCCATATTTCCTGTCTTCCAGCACCCCAATGCAACGAGGTCAGTTGGGTATTGTTTTGTGTTGCTTGAATCAACAAAAATTTACATGTGAAAAACTCCACAGAAATAGCAAGAAATAGTTCCCAACAAAAAAAGAATCCCCATCCAGCCCCGTTGTGTTGGAGCAGACTGGAAACCTCACCAAATCACAAATTTTTCTTCTTTGGGAATTTTGGGTGAACTGTCCCTTTAAGGAGTTAGTTGAAACAGATGGTGCAAAAAAAAAGATGCAAATCAATATTAGGAAGGTGTTACTAATATTGTGTACAGTCAGCGTGGATTAAAAGGCTAGTTGAAGGGTAACTGTGAGACGAGAGGAGCGACTGGTAACTGCTTGGGTAAATGCAACAGCAGACAATAAAGCAAGACAGGAAGTGGAGGAGTGAGACAGCAGTGTCAGCATGATTCCCAGACCACTGACTCACGCACAAGCCACTGCTACCACATTTGTTCAAACATTACATTTTTATAGACTATAACTGTTTGTATTCTGAAAATAAAGCATCAGCACGTGAACCAAAACGTTTTGTCTTTCATTCACCCGACAACGTGTTACCAGGCAACCGAGACAGTGTGATATTTCAAAAATTACCATAAACCTTTATTTTTGTTGTTGTTTTTGTTCAGTCACACCGACATGTGAATTGTCAAAAACTTTACATCAGTTCATTTCAAAAGCATCTTTACATGAGCCACAGTCAATCATAAATAAACCTGCTCTACACGTTTGACTAACATTCAAGTGAATCTATTATCAGCTCCCATTAACAGAGTCCAGTCCAAGTAGAAGTCGACAGTCTCTTCCCCTTTCATTTTCATTTCACTACACCTCTACACGCAAAAAAAAATCTCCCTCTTAAAAAGTAATTTATTCTCATTTTCAATCAAAAATCATGCTTTTCTTAAAATAAATGAAAAAATCCGCCAGTGTGATGAGATAATCCCACTTGTTTCCAATGCAAATCACCTTTTTCCAGATATTTCTTGAATCAAGTGTCATTTTCTTGAACCCAGTGGGCTGATGAGCCTCATTCTGTCTTGTTTCAACATATTTACACTTGTTCCCCCCAAAAAAAATGAAATAACTGCATTGAAAACAAGTGGGATTATCTCATCCCAGTGGCACATTTTTTCCTTGTTTAAAGAAAAACAAGATTTTTAAGACTAAATGAGAGACTAAATGACTTACGATGGATTTTTTTTTGCAGTGTAATCCCTGTAACCCACAATCAGCAACCTGTGCAGACCCAATAAACCAGGAAAACCCTTAGATAAAACCAAGGTCGTTGAGTTTTTTTAAAATCATTGAGTTTGAACCAGTGAGGAGAATATCAAACACTGAAGCTCTCACTGACAACTTCCTCATATTTTTCCTGTTTTTTTTTCTCTTTTTGCTGATCTGAATACAGAAGACAAATAAGGTGGTAGCTTCCTACCAAATGCTTAAACCTGGCTCAACTAGTATTTGCAGATAATAGTTTTAACAGAGGAGTTTACCACAAGACAGAACTAGTTATCAAAAACACAAATGGTATTCTAAATTGACTTACAAATACTTTGCTGTGATCGTTCGCTCATACTGGCGTTCATACTGAGCCATGTGTCAGATCGCACGCACCTGGCAGATGGTACGTACGTTAAAACGAAGCATTTGCAGATACTGTTTGAGCCAGGTCACGTATCAGTGCAGGTGGAGGACAGGAGGCTAATTACAAGTATTAAGAGGCATCCCAGAATAATGCAGTTACAGGCTGTTCATCCGTCCGATCTGTGCGATAAAAGCATGAGAACAACGCCGCGTGCTTTTGACCAACACACACACAGACACACACACAGGTCCGAACTCACTGGAATGTGTCGGTGAAAACCTTGAGATAAAAATATATATACGAGAGGCAGAAAACAGGTAACACAAAGAATGAGAAAACATAAAGGAGTGAGAGAGAAGGGCTGACTAAGAAACAGAAAGGACAGATTACATTCTGGTTACAAAGAAAGAAAGAAAGAAAAATGGTTACGGGGGATCGGGGTGATTTGCTCAGTAAACTACTTCTGCTACATTCCACAATCTTCAGTCCATTTACATTAGTTTCCCTTTTGCAATATGTTTCTCGAAGAAAAATATCAACATTTACAGATCTGAGTTTTCCCTCTTACGAAGAGTATCGCAAAATTTCCTCAACAGACGAACAGCAAGACTTTGAGGTGGACACGGAGTTAACACAGTGCAGATGAACAAAGTCGTCTTTTATCGGCGAATGCAAAATAACAGGAGGCTGGACAAAGTAAGCTTATGGTCATATCAGATCAATTGTCCTTTATAAGTTCCCTCATTGTTGGCTCTGTAGGAATATTGTGCTTTGAGCAAATATAATAAACACACAGGCCCTACAACAGATATAGGTCACATGTAACTGGAATAATAAATAAGGAAGAAGGGAAAAGGAATAAGTCGTTCAGATTCAAAATAACATCTATTTCTTATAGAAAATGTGCTAACAGGTTTTGGAAATCTATTTGACCATAGTGAACTATTTGACATAGTTACCTAGATGACCACATTTGACCGTTTACCGAAAATAAAATCAGTTTATTTTACCAGACGTGATCATGCTTCAAACTGACATACTGACAGACACGCCTAATCACACACAGACAATCATACAAAATACAGAAACCCACACACAGACTCAGAAAAGGAAGTGCGATATGCCCTTTCACCCGGACACACACTCGTACACACACACACACACACACGGAATCTGAGGAATCTTCTCCTCAAACTTCTATTTTACTCTAAAAACGTTATGGGCAACACACTCCCATCACACAGTAACACTCACAACATCTTGTTCCTAACCCTAACATGACAATATGTAGGGATGAAAAAAATAAATTCTGTCAATATTTGAAGATATAGAGATTTTTTTTTTTACTTTGTGACTTGGCTGGAGAGTGAAAACCATCTGATAATTCCTAAAACGTTCATGCTGCTTTATATTAACGGAGTCATTTCTGCGTTATCATGTCGAAAACACACCTCGGTACACTTTTATAAAGCTGGAAGCTACTGCGTCGATGACAGCGCCACACCGGGTGTGCGTGTGTGTCTGTGTGTGTGTGTGTGAATTTCATCAGGTTTTCACATGTGCAACCAATACTCACACTTATGCATGCATGAATGCACGTGTGCACATCTACCGTACACACACACACACATACACACACACACATTGCTGCAATTTATACATATCTGCATGGGGCGTTTTTCTGAATGGCGTTCTCTCATGACGAGTAGGACCACAGCTGTTCAGTTAGAGAGAGAGAGAGAGAGAGAGAGAGAGGAGAGAGGAGAGAGAGAGAGAGTATTGGATTGATGGGAAGTTAACCCCTCCAGTGTACTCTAATCGTCCCTCGGTCAGTCCATACATCCATCTGTCCCGTGCCGGCCTGCAGGCTCTATGGTCCACCACTGTAGGAGTAGTCCGCCTTGTTGTGCATCACCAGCTTATTGTCCACGAAGTAGAAGCTGTCAGACTGCGTCTCATACGGGTGCAGGATCATCTCTCTCACTGCAGGGGGTGACAGACACAAAGACAAACCTTAAGCAGAGTTAAAGGGATAGTTCGCCCACTTTGATACAATTTGACTTATGTGATGCAGTAGTAATGTTATCCTCCTCACATTGTTCTTGCTCTGCTGGATACCAGTTGGAAAGCCCTAAAACTGACCTCCTCTTACTGGGCAGATATCCCCCAGTTCACTCTCTTTTAACACTTCTACATGCGTTGTTATCCAAAAAGATGATGATGACAAGTACAGAATGTTTTTGCTCAAGTCCTACTTATGAACTACAACCCACAAATTACAACGGTAAACACTTATGGTCAACAAAATTATGAATGATTGCAGGTGGATGAAAATATTAAACTAATAACAATATAAAATATCATGCAAAAGAATATTATGTGCTAAATGAGCTCATTTTCCCCATGTTTCATCCCTTCCAACATTATGCAACATTCATCGGGATCATGCAGATGCAGGTTTGAGTTTTATTAAAATTACCATCATGTCGGGCAATCTCAGTCTGGTAAGTTGCTAATGTGGACGGATTCAGGTGAGCGAAGAGCTGACGAGTGATGATGTTCTGCTGTGCGACATGCTATGCTGTTTATAGTGTGTGTCTGTGTGTGTGCGATATAAAACAGTGGCAGCATGGTGAAGTTTGGCACTGCCTCATTTTTTTTTTTCTTACCAGGCACACCTGTTGTAACTGCCATCATTACCGTTGGTTAATGCAGCGGAAGCAAAATATTTTGCAGCAAATAGCCCAGATGTTGTTAATAGAAACAGTAGAGAGGCGACTGTTTTGGAAGTAGGATGTACTTTTGACTTCAGTCTGAAGGATATGAGCCTTATTCTGTTACCTGCACCTTTGAATCCAAGACTGACATGTGGCATCATGAACATAAATAAAAGAAGTAAAACGTGTGTGTGTGTGTGTGTGTGTGTGTGTGTGTACACTCACTAATCTCCTCAGACAGAGGGGGGAACTCATAGATGTGTTCACAGGTGTTCTTGCTGCTGGGCATGCAGAAGCCAAACTCAAAGTCAAAGCTCTTGAGCAGCTTCTCTCTGAAGTAGTGCCTCTCGATCATCCTGAAGTTGTCTATCGGCATGTCTCCAACAGTGAACTCCACGCTGCAGGGATGGAGGCAGAGAGAGAGAGAGAGAGAGAGGAGAGAGAGAGAGAGAGAGGGGACAGCAATAATTAACATTCTCGACCTCATATCAGTTCACGCACTGGCACAAATGTTGTTGTGCTCTTGGCCACGTTACGTTGCGTCTCACAGATAAACAAAGATGTTCAGATTTTCAGACACATCCACACTCACGTGGCTCCCACTTGCCGCAGCCGGAGGAAAGCGGGGGTGAACTGGTAGCGGACGAAACGGCCGGCGTTTGGGTCGATATCCCTCTTCTCCCCTGCTTTGTCTGAGGTAAGACACAGGAATAGAATAGAACAGAATAGAATAGAATAGAATAGAAAAGAATGGAATAATCATCAATTGGTTGTGCTGGTCATTATAACAAACTATAGACATGCAGGAAATATTGCAAATATTTTCATGGTAAATAAAGACTGGGAAAAAAAAATAAAAGTATATTTTTAGTGACTGACCTGTGGACGGGGGCTTGGTGATTTCAAACAGCACTGTTCCTGTCTCCATGTCTCTGATCTTGAACCTGGTGAAGTCGATGTTGTACACATTCTCGTCTGGTCCGCACAGATAATCTGAGTGAGAGAGGGGAGACAAATAAGGTTCAGGAATTAGACACTGCTTCTATCTGCTGGAGAGAGGAAAAAAGTACTTGAAGTGAGCAGCGCTTCAGTGAAGCCAGAATGAAAGTTAAGTGGAAGAGAAATAACCACTGTAAAATGTACGAGTTAAAAGAAAAAACTAAAGCAAAAG
>OMLF01056167.1:2372-16622 GCA_900302615.1 Holocentrus rufus | reverse complement strand
GAAATTAAAATAATGAAAATGACTGGAGCACTTATTTTGCCCCTTATTAATTGCCTTGTCTTTGTCTTCGCTCAGTATGCAGCAGTAAGTGTGTTGTGTGTGTTTTCTCCTATAGCACGCTAAAGCTGCAAACTACACCACAACAACTCTTTGGTAAGTTGGAATACTGTGGTACTTGATGGGAGAGGTTGTGGGGTGGGGGTGGCAGTGTGTCTGTTGGGATGTATGCATGCACAGGGTCAATCAGATGGGACACCGGATGTGCAAGCATGTGTATATTTACTGTTGCTCCATGCCACTTCAATAATAACAAGTATCCAAGTACCTATAAAGCTTCCTTGACACTTTTTCTGTTTCTTTCAGGCCTGTCAGGCGACATGAGTTGGTGGCTGTGCGTCGGCAGCGGAGGAGACAGAAGAAAGGTTTCCCTGCAGCTTCTGGCAACCCTGGCATCAGACTGAAGGCCCGGGCCCCCAGTGCCCCTGCAAAGCCCTCCATGGTAGACGTGATCCGCGGCCTGGTCAACCTGGGCAACACCGGCACCCGCTCCCCCTTCATCAACAGGTAAGTCCACCTCTAGTCTGCTTTTCAGAAAGCTGCCTAACCAAGCTGCTTCTGTTTCCCTCACCATTACTGTTAATATTACTAATGCTGCTTTGCTAATGATGCTGTCTTTGGACACCATCTGCAAATTGTTTCAGATGAGTAGCTGACAGTCAGGTACTCTTATTTGAATGTTTCATGCTGTAACGTTTCTTCTTCTCTCAGCTCATATTTGTTATTGTTTGATTATCTTATTGAGGTGGCTGAAAATGAGACGCCAAGTGAGCTACCGCTATCAACAACTTCTGGAGTAAGTAATCGTGTGATTGGTGTCTGCATCATGTCAGTGTTACTTGTGGCCAGGCAGCATTTGAAGTCCTCATTTTTGTTTTTTGTTCTTTTATGCAGTGAGTCTGTGTTTTCACCGTTGGACCTGCCGGCGCTGGTGACAGAGATGATCCCCAACCCGCCTGACAGAATCATCTGGAAGGCTGCCCTGCTCTTACCCAGTGACAAAGAGAGTGTAGCAAGCCTGGCAGACGAGTAAGCAGCTTCATTTCAGTATGACAGAAGTTCAAAGACAGGGCCACCAGTTGTGGCAGCCTGGTTTTAATGGCCTTTAAACTAAGGGCCCTATTTCCATGGGTGCACAAACACCGACACATGCCTGCTGTGATGAATTGATATTTTGTAGGAGCCTCAAGTTTCAAGTAGTGAAAGGCATAGGAAATGAAATGTCCCCCAGGCTTCATGGCACTTGTGGCTCAGCGGTGAGTGTGTGCTCTCCTGCCTGCTGTCTTTAGGGTCCTGTCAAACTGGCTGCAGGTGAAGCTTGGAGGGGACAGCAAGGGTTCAGAGGTCGAGGAGCAGCGGCCGGACGGCACACTGCAGAGGCTGTATGTTGACAACACGCTTCAGGAGAACGGACAGCGCACTCACAAAGTCCACATCAACATCAAGGTTTGAGCGCACTGCGTTTATGTCTAAAGGAGTTCGAGTGTATTTACAGCCTTTAATAATTGTTGACAGTCTCAAAAGGCTTTACTGGCCCACAGGTTACAGTTTTACTGTTTCTACTTGCTGTGCACTCTCACATGGTGTGCCGTTGTTAGTGGGACATCTCTTTCAGTGCATGGTTTCAGTTGGACATTTGATTGTACTGTTAAAGGAGCAGTTTGCTGTAAATGGTTGGGAACTATTTCCCGCCAAAGAACACCAGCAAACTGTCTATCCTCCCGCAAAATATCTTTTTATGTATTTGGGGTGAGCTGTTCCTTTGAAAAAAAATTGGTGATTTGAATCAAGCCCAGAAAAGTGAAGCCAAGGCAGCTTTGTTTGTCCTTGATGGTGCTGTATCACTTCAGCTTTTGTGAACAATCTTCCTCGGTGGTGCCTCTCAGGTGTCCCGCGGCCCGCTGACTGAAGACAGCTCGTCCAAAGCGCAGGAGCATCACGAGCTCCAGGGCACAAGAGCCCTGATCATGCTGCTCCATGCCCTGCCCACCCCCGAGCCCGGGCACAAGGAGCAGGACAAGCCTCTGGCGTCTGCCTCGCTCCAGCTTCAACAAGTCCTGCAGGCCAGCACCTGGCACTGCCCAATGCCCCTGGTGATTCTGGTGCCAGGGCCTGACGGCGAAACCCGTGATACACTGAAAGTTCAAGAAGGTACAGTGACCTTAACCTGCTTTATTTAAACAGCATCTCTTGGAAAGTTCATTGTATGTCATTCAGTATTCATAGAAATGTAATTGAATGTGCTTTAGCAAAATGATCCGATCCTGATTTTTTCCTCTCTTTATCTCCTGGTCCTCAGCCCTGATGCTGGAGAAACTAGTGACTGAGGGTTTCATATCCCAGTACATCTTCCTCAGTTTACCAGAGAGCATGACTGACATGCAGGGCTCTGCACAGGTACTGCCACCTCATTTAATATCTCTTGTTGTTTTTATGATGTCTATTGCCTTCACTGACCTTCACCTTTTGAAGCGCAACACTGTTTTGTGATTTAATGGAAAAAAGCGGTGTGGTGTTTGAAGGATAGGCTCAGTATTTGTCCAACCCAGGCCGTACTAAAATGTCGATACCCATCATTTATAACCATGCATAGCATTTCTTACCGCTAGCTTTAATGAGTTGAAATGAAGCCCTCTGCTGCAGCTTGTCGCTAGCCTTCAGTACAGTCCAACTCACTTTCGGGTACAAAAACCATTCTAAATGTCCTTTATCAAAACGGGAAACTCACGACACAGTGAAATACATCCACCCAAAAAATGGTTGCGAACTGTCCTTCTAACCCACTGGGCCCAGTTACAGCAGTGGGCTCAGTCATTATGAGGTTAATGTACCAATTGATGGACACTTTTTTCCAAAGTGCCTTCCAGTACCAGGAGCGCATGTATTTTTTGTATGCGTGGCTCCAGTGGGAAAGCAGCTCCTTACTCTGTCAAATGCAGTGCCATGCTCTCCCCACTGAGTTCCACAGAGCAGAATATTTAATGCAGTACAACATAGATTTTCAGAGAGTGAGTTTTTAAACATTGTGTGTGTCTCTCCAGCTGATCCAGGCCATGCGTTGGCTTCTGGGTCGCATCCCGCCACCAAACCCGATTTCTTTCAAGACCATGGCGCAGCGGGTACAGGCCGACTTGAGCTGCGAGTTCAGCAGCAGGGTGTGTGCCCACCACCAGGAGCAGGCTGCTTCAGGTCCCCTCCCCGGGCACCCTGCGCCTGTCGTCCAGCTGCACAATGCTGTACTGGCCCACCTATCTGATGTGGTGTCCTCCCTGGATCTCTCCAGACTGGGGGGGTTCTGCCCACCGGAAATCCGAGACTCTGTGCCCCCCCTGAACTGGAACCCTGCCCAGTATCTCGCCTGGCTACGCAAAGGCATCCTCAGCCTGCAGCCTCCGCAGTGGGAGCTGCCAGTCATCACCGGTCAGTGACTCTGACACTTTCAGTCCACCTTGGCTACATGCAGACAGGGAATATCATTTTAAAATGAAGATGCTTATGTTCAATTCTAGCTCAAACCACACTACAACTTCAGTTCATCTGACAGAATACATGACTGAAAGCTTGTTTTTGTTCCTTAAGTTGACATTTGTGAGTTTGTAGATAATAAATGTAGCGGCAAATACTGTATATCAATGGGCTAGTTTCCATTGCTGGGGCATCGTGGCCAGTTTTTATGATAGAATCATGACACAAAACTCTGGTCACCAGCTCATCGAGTCAACTTAATTGTTCCCCTTGTGGTTGTATGAATTCTACTTTTCTTGATCATTTCAGCTTCTGCAGCAAAGCCGGAGGTGGAGGCTCTGCCCGAGGTTGAGTCCCAGCCGCAGATGAAGAAGGCCAAGCTGCTAGCAGAGCCCAGGTTGTTCAGGCAGCCTCAGGCCAGCAACGAGCCTGCCAAAGCAGCGGCTGCAGATGAGACAGGGGAGTCCAGCGAGTCCTCCGGCAGATCGGTCCTCCCAGCAGAAAGCCAGAAGCTGTTCCAGCCTATCATCAAAGCCCCGTCAGCCCCACCCAGACCTGTATCCAGCCATGAGGTGAGGAACAGCTCTTCATTCTCTCATGTAGCTCAGATTAGAAGTCCTACTCTTGTTTAATGAAAAGTGGAGATAATTCTATTTTCTCAATGAATCATATCCATTCTCTTCTACTTTTAGTTCTTTTTTCTTACATTGTTATTCTGTGGTCACAGGGAAATTGTCAGGACACTGTGGCTTTGATCCTATCTTTTTTGATATCACTTGCTTGTCATTCATTTTAATTAATCTGATTCATTTTGAGGGTGCAATGAAATTAAAATAATGAAAATGACTGGAGCGCTTATTTTGCCCCTTATTAATTGCCTTGTCTTTGTCTTCGCTCAGTATGCAGCAGTAAGTGTGTTGTGTGTGTTTTCTCCTATAGCACGCTAAAGCTGCAAACTACGCCACGACAACTCTTTGGTAAGTTGGAATACTGTGGTACTTGATGGGAGAGGTCGTGGGGTGGGGGTGGCAGTGTGTCTGTTGGGATGTATGCATGCACAAAGTCAGTGTTTCCCCAAATCTGATTCTATTAGGGTTAGACTGAATCTTCCTTGACACTTTTTCTGTTTCTTTCAGGCCTGTCAGACGACATGAGTTGGTGGCTGTGCGTCAGCAGCGGAGGAGACAGAAGAAAGGTTTCCCTGCAGCTTCTGGCCGTGTGAACCCTGGCATCAGACTGAAGGCCCGAGCCCCCAGCACCCCTGCAAAGCCCTCCACGGCAGACGTGGCCCGCGGCCTGGTCAACCTGGACATCTCCAACACCCGCTCCCCCTCTTAAGCAGGTAAGTCCACCTCTAGTCTGCTTTTCAGAAATCTGCCAAACCAAGCTGCTTCTGTTTCCCTCACCATTACTGTTAATATTACTAATGCTGCTGTGTCTGGTGAATAGACCAGTGTTTTTTTCTATTGTATCATGTGATATACTATATGGTGAAAAAAATGTTCGAAGCATGTTGTCTAAATGAGCATTTCTTGGTTTTAAAGGAGAAGTTAATGTAAAATGATTGAAATATTGGAGAAGAGGTTGTCAGAGTAGCTGACAGTCAGGTACTCTTATTTGAATGTTTCATGCTGTAATGTTTCTTCTTCTCTCAGCTCATATTTGTTACTGTTTGATTATCTTATTGAGGTGGCTGAAAATGAGACGCCAAGTGAGCTACCGCTATCAACAACTTCTGGAGTAAGTAATCATGTGATTTTTTTTTTTTTAACATTGTGTGTGTCTCTCCACCTGATCCAGACCATGCGGTGGCTGCTGGCTCAGGCCCCCTGCCACACATCCCACTTTCCATCCTGGTGAAGCAGATAGTGGCTGACTCCGCCGCCTATGAGATGCATTTAAAAAACAAGCCAAAATGAATAAATAAAAATAAAGTGCAGGGAAATAAAATAAAATGAGTGTTTTTCACATTCATTTCTGCATGGATACATGCGTTTACTGTGCCACCATTAAATGAGAAAACTGATTGTTAAATACCATTCATTTAGTTTTTTTCTCATTCATTCTTAGTGATTTATTTTTTATTTTGTGTTTCATGTAGGGCTTTCAAATTAACACTTTAATTTCAATTAATTAATGATAAAAGTAACTTGTTCAAAAAATAATGCACATAAATGCATATCATATTATGTAATGTTTCTGTTCATTGATGTACTGATGTTAGTGTATGTTACTGTGTGTTGAATAACATTACCTATATCACCAAATAACTCAACCTTCGCGTTTTGCCACAACATCAGTCATTACGGGGTTCAGACACCCTGGCAAACTGGCCACTCAGCTGGAGGGGTTGCTGTGGCTCTGAGAGAGCACCTCAGGGTGCCACTGACACCACCAGAGTCAATCCAATGCACCCCTCTGACTCCATGAGTCTCACAGTTCCAACCAGTCAGTGCGTTAGTTGTCATGCATTTAAATAGTATGTTCAATAGTTAAATACACTGTTATGGTCACATTATTGCTTAAGTGATCAGCTTATGTTCAGTAATTTCAAAAAAAGAATGTGGAAAATGGGAAAAAAAGACGATTTTGGAAAAACGACTGGAAATCAAACGATTGATTTCTTATGCCACCTTTTGATTTTTCTATGCAGTGTGAGCTTATGTGCCACAATAATGTTTGAGTTGAAATATCTTCATTTGGGGGCTTTTCCAAGCAAATATTTATATATGTGATTACTTGTGATTAATTTGCAATTAATTTGATCAATCAATCAGCATATCATGTAATTTACACAATTAAAATTTTTAATCGATTGACAGCCCGAGCTTCATGCCATATCAATTAGAATACTGGAAAACAATGAGCCTCATTGACCAAACACTCTTAAGAAATTTCTTCTTAAAAACCACTTGTGAATTTTTCACAAATATTCTGATGTTCACCAATGTTTTCTTATTTGGGATTTGTTCTTTGGTAAGAACAGAATCTACGTGCACTGGAGAGCACACTTATGCACATTTGAGTGCTGAAATATTTGTGCAAAATAACTGATTGCATTTTCTTTAATTCTACATTTGTATAAAATAGTATTTTAAATTACAATAATGTATTTATTTATATCACATAATTGCTAAAAATCTAAAATAATATAATAATTTAAAAATTTTGTTTTCATTATTTTACAAAGCATCATGGTCTTTTAAAATAAATAAACACCACACTGACACTTCAGTTCACATCAGTGTGAATGCCCAAATGCTCAGCTGCTGAGCCAAAATTAGCCCCTGTGTGCTGGTCCAGTTTAAATAACTCTGGGCGAGCCTGTGCCCTTCCAGTGGTCATCATCTCTTTTCTGTGTTTTGGAATATTTTCTCTGGTCTCAGATTTGAGATCAATTTTTTTTTTTTTTTTTTCATCAACTTCATCAGTTGTGCATTCCCGACTAGGATAAGCGGTAATGGAACATGAATGAATGAGTGGTGTGCCCTTTTCTGTATCAGCATTCACTGAATAAGTAATAAAAAAATTTTCGGTTACGCTATGTTCACTAGTGATGCTGCTAAATGGTCAAGTCAAAAACAAACACTTTTAGTGGATGTACTTCAGCGCGGAGTGGTTGCTCCACTGGATTACATTACAGCCGTGTTTCACGGTTGTCAGTTATAATGTTCTCGCTCAGTACTGGACCGATTCCAAAACTTTTTGTTCCTATTACTCATTTCGATCCAAATAGAGGGGAAAATAGGGCCCAGGTTCAAAAATGCGGGAATGATCCTTTAACAGAGACAAAGTCTTGATTCCTATGTTAATGTTTTTGCTTCAAGTTGCTGTAAGCGATTAAATAGCTCTACCTTCCATCAGCAATCGCTGATATAGTGTTTGGTCAGTAACATTGGTCTGCCAGTAGCTCTGCTCCGCGGTAAACAAAGTAAAATTTCTGGTATCCTGTTCCCACTTTATCCAGTCAGGAGAGAGAACTCCACAAAGAGGCAGTCCTCTGCGTGCGTTCAATCTGAAAACAGTGTGCCATGGTTTCCGGGTTGAATGACGTGTTTTCTCGAAATGATATTCAACAGTGTGCAACAGGCATCAAGGTACATTTTCTCTTATTTGGTAGGTGTGTATGGTGTGCGACCGTATTAAAAAGTCTGACATTGGTGCAACCCTTTCCATTTAAATAAACGTTTTGCTACATTTTGTTGGGGCTGAACGCAACCCAGACAGCAGAATTAATATTAATATAGCAAAAGTAATATTGCAAGGTGCTATGGCAAAGACCACTGCACGTTCATGTGATAACGTGGGGAGGAGGGCGGGGAGTGCTGACTGCAAGAACGGACAGGAAGTTAGCCAAAATGTCTTGCTCACTGCTGGTTTAATGTATGCATGTATGTATATATGTTCTCAGCCATTGAAAACAAACAGTCAAACTGTTACTACATCAGTCCACATTTGCTGTAACCGTTCAAATCCACTGTGTTGGACAGATCCTAGAGCTGCCTTACACAGGGAAGGACCTCAGCATGCTCATCTTCCTGCCCAATGAGATGGAGATTGAGGCCTGGAGAGGGTAAGGGATACATAACACCACACACATGCACAAACACAGATGTAACTGTGTACATTGTATCCATTGCAGCTGGAGAAGGAGCTGATTTATGAGAACTTTGTGGAGTGGACACATCCAGAAATGCATAAAATGGAAGTTCAGGTGGGTCTGCCTCGATTCAAGATGGAGGAGACATATGACCTGAAAGCCATCCTGACCAGCATGGGCATGGTCGACAAATTCATTAATTACTGTTGTGTATTGCAGTCGATTTTGAAATGCTGAGTTTACTGACTGATGCATGTCTGGTGATAGAGGCATGTTCATGAGAGCTGTATGAAAGGTGGTTGCACAGGACGGTTGAAACATATTTCTCACAAAGGACAGTAAAGACATCACTAGCCTGTCTTCAATAAAGATCTAAAGTGATTTTTGCTACTCTGTTCTGGACCAGTTGTAATTTTTCTAAATCCTACTTGGCAGCACTTGACCACACCATTAGATAGTAATCTATCCATCCATCCATCCATCCATTTTCAATACCGCTTATCCTAGTTAAGGTTGCATTATATGCTGCGCCAAGACCATCCATGCTGACATCAGATCCAAGGCCAGCTCCACATGACACACAGAACACCTGTCACCTGAAGCGGACCCTGAAGCTGAGAGTCATCCTGTTGATTTTGATTTTCTTAACTTCTGTAAAAGCCACATGCCCCCCCAGCTGCTTAGACAGTCTTGTTTCCCTCACTTTTAACCACCCACATAGTTCATTAAAATCATAGGCTTGACAGCTATACTGTAATCCATTATGAACCCATTAAGAATAGGAATTTTATTTTGTCTAATATCCTTTGAAAATTGAAAATATATGTTTTCAGTGGCAAGTTGAAATTTCAAAGTCAGTTGAACCTTAAAACATCTTGTTACTCTGTCCATATGTGACAGTACAAAGGAGACACATGTAAGCATTTTACATCAGAGAAAATACAGGAGGCAAATCACTGAACAGTAACTAACAGTTGTGGCCTGCCAGATGCAAAGCACCTTAAACAGTTTGGTTGTCCAGTCGTATCGAACAGAGAAGACACATGAATGAATCTGTTCAAAGTGTTTTCGTTGCCATGCCTCCTAAAGGCCACCAGGGGTCAGACGCAGGTCCATCACTCGCTTCAAATCTCAAGTCCTACGTCTTCAGAGACAATTACACAATAACTTTTAAAATTGGAAATGAGATTCAGCCTTAAGTTTAGGCTTGTAAACTATTTGAATTAAAACTTCTGTTAAAGCTGAGGCATGGCGGGCTTTTTCTGGTACAAAGGCCAACAAACACTCCTTACAAATATAAATCCTCCAGGTCCATAGAAAGAAAACAGGATAAGTAGCAAACTAAGTGTAGCAAAGACTGAGCTATTTATTATTCAATGTTTGTGTACAACTTAGTTTTTTCTATGTGTATGGATAGCTTATTAGACCTAAAATTGCCTAATACCATAGCTTGATCCAGTCTGTGTATTTGCATCAGTCTGTTTGGACACAAAAATACTTAGGATGCCAATAAAAATAGACCAGCTCTGCAATTGCACACTCACTAGAGTGACATCATGATGCCATGAAATCTGACGCCCACATTGTGAAATGTGCTGTCTGGCAGCCACACCAGCATCTCATGCTGCTTGATAAAGCAAAGCAAATCTACAGCAGTGGTGAATAGGCGATTTAACAGGCTGCTCGTCTGTGACCTGTTCAGCCACATGACAAGCACAACCAAAACTACCAAGCACTAAAACTGAGAAACACAGAACTCTGTTGAGGCAACACATTAGGAATCAAATGTGAATATCTTTCAATTAGTGGTCTGTGCAGACTACATCAACACGCTGAGTTATGTCTGAAATATGCAACAATTCTTATGCATATTTTTGACATTTAACTAAAGCTCTTCTCCAGAGTGATTTCAGACTGTGTGCTACCAGACTGATGTGACACACCCAACCCACAGTAAGGAGTGCAACAGTCGAACTTTATTCTAGCCAACTTCTTCATTCTTTTAATAAGGTCTGAATATTTATATCTGGCGTTCCCCAATGCCGTGGTTATTTAACTAAACATCAGCCCTAAGTTACTCATTATTTAAAAGAGTCCAGTGTCAAGAAAGCTCAATAAAGTCATCTGGGTAGCGTTCACCCCCGACAAAACGTTTATTTAAACGTAAACGATGGTGCGATGAACACACTGATGTGCTGGGCAAGCTTTGCACCTATGGCAGCCGCGCGGCGAGGTTTGTATACAGGTCACAGCTGATTGGGCAACACCTCTGACACACCCACCAAACGAGAGAAAAATTACCTCAAATCACCGTTGCACACCGTTTTGAGGAAACACGTTCAACTTGGCAATCATTGCAAAACGTTCCGCGCCGTTTTCAGATTGAACGTGCCCCCCCCTGATTTTAGGGTTCAAATAAGGTTTTTCCCCTCCGGCGTGCAGTGGAAAAACACACGAGGATGACTTATACAGCTTGGGTGTGGTGTCAAGCAGAAACACCCCGAAGATGGCTCCGCGTGAGAACTTGTCCCTGATACAGATACAGAAGTGATCATTTGTCGACCTGAAGCTTTGGAAGTAAGTGCAGCACGCTGCCGGCCCTTCTTGCCCCATTCTGTGATTTTAAGACTCCGGTGACAGGTGAGGGTTATAGGGACAGGCTGATCATTTGTAATAACAGTGGAATCGTAGCAAATACTGAATTACACTTGCAGGGGAAACCTTCCTTTAGACATCAGGGTTCATAATCGTGGCTACTGTGGTTTTCATGGTTGTAACTTTTATTTATGTGGAAACGAACAATGCACCCATTCAAAAAAGCAAGAGTTTAATGTTTCATTGTTTGACCACATACCTGGCAGAACAAGACTTAAGAAGACCTTTTTCCGAATTAATATTATCTGTGCGTAAATTCGGCATACATACAATCCTGCAAACCGTAGTACTTAATTTTAATGAAATCTGAACTTTTCTTATCGGGTTTTCTATCCTGCTGCCGTTATGGTGTATTTTGATGTAAACAGATTAAGATTAACACATTAAGAAGAGGCGAACCCGTTTTATTCTAAATTCCAGTTGATATTTTATTTAAAGCTTCTTGGTACATGGGGTGGTTTCCGAAATGAAGACTGAGTGCTGTCAATACGTAAAGGGTTACGAGTGATGCTTGTTTACAATCAGAGCAACTGAAAACTGCTCAATTTTTTTGAGTTCGGTGGCCATGTGTCCACATAATGTAATGATTAATGTTGTGCTTTGTTTTCTTTCTATCAGACACAATGGCAACATCAATCCCACTCTCCCAGGCCAACACAACCTTCTGCCTGTCTTTGTTCAAGAAGCTGAGTGAAGAGGACAGGAGCAGCAATGTCTTCTACTCTCCTCTCAGCATCTCCTCAGCCCTGGCTATGGTGATGCTGGGGGCCAGTGGTAACACAGCCTCACAGATGTCCGAGGTACACACACAGACACACACACACATACACGCATGCACACACCTCTGGCCCAACAATTTGAACCCAAGGAGCACAGTTTGGCTTATCAATGCACCATGTTAAGAATGTTAGTGGAATTCCAAAACTGAAATTGATTTAAAATTCTATTAGTGCCAGTGATGTATGGGTAAACTGAAAGAAGGGTTAACACTGACCTGTAAAACAAAAACAGGTGTTTTCATGCTTTATTTCTCTGTAAAAGATATCTTTTCAATGTGACACCTCATACTTTGATGTATAGTACTCATTTGCATATAAAGAGTTCGTCTCTAGAAGGTGGGTATGCTTGTACAAAAAAAAAGTGTTTAAAACTGAGTGTTGGTGGGTTAGGGTTAGAAAGAGAAAACTTGGAATAGAAGAAAACAGCTCTGTCTAGAAGAGTGGAATGGGTGTGGCAGGAGAGCGTGCCTGCTCTATTGGCCCTCATTCAACATGAATTGTCTTCCAGCATCAGCAAAATGATCTGGAGCTCTGAAAGGGGCCAGGTCTGTGTTATGTTGCTATAGGAACACGACACAGAATGTATAAGTGTAGGGGCAAGAAACACGTCACACCCTTATCAGCTCCCAGCATGTAGTCGGAGATTTTTTCCGTTTGTCTGATTGTCTGGCCGTCATGACTCAGTGGTTGTCAAAGTTGGGTCTGGGTCCCTTGGGAATCCTTGAAAGGTTTGTAGAGGGTCCCCAGCAAAATGACTGATAATGCAATTTCGCTATAATTTTAGTAATTACAAATAGACAGATAGACAATTTATAATAATGACTATTGTGAGCACAGGCTTCACTCTTACTACGCTTTAATCCCCATGTACAATGAAGCCAGCGGCAAAATTCAGCACTAAATCAACAATAACAAACATCCTCCCAGAATAACCTCCTTTGTCTAATGGGCATCCTGACCTGTCTTTTTGACGGTTTGTTCCTTATTGATGACCAGAAACTAAGACAAATTTGTATACATCCATGGTGCTTAGCAAGGGAAGTTATCCTGAATGTGGAGGTTAACATGAGGGTGTGATCCTTAAACATTCTTTGTATGATGAAAGCGTGTGTGTGTGCATACATGCCTGGGTGTGTCGTGTGAATGTAATGGAAACAGAGAAGAGGTGAGAGTAACATAATGCTGTGAGGATTTCAGTAACCAGTTACCAGAAAGTGCAGTCGTGAAGTTCTCTTTTAACCTGATCCTTGACCCTCCTGCCAACATTTACGTTACACCACAGTCTGTTACCACATACCACACAGTCTGTTGAATCTTTTTCTGTATACATGAGCATACACACACACACACACACACACACACTTAATATTTACCTTAACAGTGATCCTAATGATGAGAAATTCTACCACTTGCACCTGTAGGTCCTCTGCTTCACGGAGGCAGACAAGCCAGGTGAGACAGAAGCAGAGCAGATGCAGATGCAGATGCAGACGCAGATGCAGACGCGCTTGGAGATACCAATGCAGAGACGAATGCAGATGCAAATGCAAATGCAGCAACAGTCCCGGAAAAGCAGACTGCCACCCTATTTGCAGAAGGTGGTAACAAAGCCAACAGTAAAGGAATGACTAACTAACCAAAGGGCGTTTTACTGCCAGAAGGGCTGGGTGGTGTCATTGGTGTGCGGCATGCAGAGGATGGTTGCATGGAGAATCTCACACTTGTTTGTCCACTCTCTTGCTTGCTGTAGAAATGGAATTGAGTTCCATTTTTTATGGTCTGATCTTGCTCGTCTCTGAACAAACAATTTGAATATTTAAGGTTTGTTTGGAGGCAGCAAGGAGCGATGAAAGGGGAGCAAGCAGGAATATGTCCTCTATACTGATACTTGGACATGTTTGCCCTCTCTTCTTTTCATAGGGTTTCTTCCTGGTGTTTTTTTCTGTGATAAGGAGCTGCTTCTAACATGGGAATTACAGGAAACCGCAGTGTTTCACATAGTGCAAACATAGCTTTATCTGGCATGTCCTTGGTTCCTTTCTTTTATATCTGTATTAATAGTGTCAGAGCTTTTCTTTTAATTTCTGCTCTTTTCTCATGGCTCATTGTTTTCTACTTTTTTTTGAGGGGGGGGGTGATGTTGTTATTATTATTATTATTATTGTTGTTGTTGCTGTTGTTATTATTATTGTTATTATTATTATTATTATTATTATTATTATTATTATTATTATTATTATTATTATTAATTTATGGTCTGTAGAATTATACATAGCCCCCGATTTGTACATCTAAAATGGCCTTTGTAGCTTTGTAGGGATGATAAACTCAGTTAAAATCTGTGATTTTCTTATTTAGTTTTATTCTTGAGAACTGTCTCCATCGTTCACCAAGATCTGAGGGTTCCCAAAAGTCAATAACTGTAATAAAATGGAGTTTTAGGAGCTGCATTTTCTGCAGTACATTCCAGCAGGCCTGGGTGGACTTTAGTTCCCCTTACAGGGTTACAATATTGTCTCAGCTCTCATAAGACCAACCAACTGTCCAGCAAAGTGAAAATATCTTGCTTACTGGAAGTGAAATCACAATGGGTCTTACTACTGCTGCTAGCAAATGTTTTCATAGTTAACATTGCTATAAGGGTCACTTGCAAAAACTGGAAGTGAGTCCATATCTGATGCCATCGCTAGCAAA
>OMLF01056162.1:3121-14950 GCA_900302615.1 Holocentrus rufus | reverse complement strand
AGGGCCACCCAGAGCTAGACAACCTGCGTAAGAACTACCACCGGTGGTTGATGGAGACAGGTCAGGATGAGAAGGCTGGGGAGGTGAAGGAGGGCGAGGGGGATTTCCAGGGAGCCATCAACCTCTACCTGAAGGCTGGGCTTCCTGCTAAGGCCGCTCGCCTCGCCATCAGTCAGCCAGAAGTCACCAACAACAGCGACTCTGTCAGCCGTATCGCTGCTGCTCTCATCAAGGGAGAGTTCTATGAGAGGGTAAGTGGGCTCCGTTTTCTCTGATATTCACGTCCAGACACTGCTCTTGTTGAAATTCTAGCAAGCACAATAGCTCATACTAGATTATGAAGCACATTGCTGCATACACTGTCATATTAATTCACAAATGTATTTTCTTGAAATTTCTGTTAGTTCGCAATACTTTAAGATAGAGTTTATGCTAAACAACTACGTGTGTACGACGTGTGTTGACATAGAAATATTTGCTAATTGTTGCATTAATTAGCTTAGTTAATGAACCTTACTAGCACAACCAATATTTGCCATCATGATTATTATGGGGCATGGGCCTGCTCACATGCTTCTTCATTATACATCTTGGTGTCAAAAGGTGAAAATACTGGCATGAAAATTATATAATTTAGAGATAGTGAATATTGACACTAAATATTGACCTTTGAAAACTTCAGTCCAATAATATTGGTATTGTTATTCAATACCCCAGATCAGTCAAACCCTATCCTTTACCCCCTCTCTTGTCTGCTGCTCTGTTCCTGCTTCTGTCTTCACCCCCATCCTTGTTTCATCCTCACTTTCCTTTTCTCCCTCACCTCATCTCCCTCTCTGCTTCTGACAGATGCCGAGGAACAACGGTTCTTCTTTCTTTTTTTCCGATCTGTTCTACACTCTTTCTCTCCCCCTCCATCTGTTATTTCTCTGGTTCTCTCTCTCGCTCTCTCTCTCCAGCCATCTGTGTGAGAACTCTATTCTTCGTTCCCTCTAGCCATCTGTGTTTGTATGACAGAGGTGGGAAAGAGGCTGAGAGAGGGAGAGAGGTTCTTACGGCTATGCGTTTTTGAAAGCTAGTACTGATATTTTCTAGACTGAAGGTTCTGATAACCAATATTTCCTGCTGACTCACTTTAAAGTTGACTGTTTTCCTGCCAAAAAATACAATGTTTTCCCCAGAATATATTCTTGTCAGGGTAGAAAAGCCTCTGAAGCAGAATTTAGACCAAGGCACACTTCTTTTTAGCCCATTCTGCTCCATCTCATTCTTCTCTCTCCATCCTTCTGAAAAGGAAGAATGACAAGAATAATTAGGATGGAGAAAGAAGAGCATGGTGCCTAAAATTTTAGCAGCTCCCTCAGCCAGAGTGAAACATGTTTAGGATTTTTAGGATCATTACTGTGTTGTGTGTGAGGATTTTACACACAACATGGGAATGATTGTGTGTGATTGTGTGTGATTTTCAGGGTTTCTATGCGTCTTAAAAAAGTCTTGAAAAATCAAATTTCAAATTCAATACTTAAGGTCTAAAAAACATTCATTTTCAGAGACCTGAAAAGGTCTTGAATTTTGAATTTTTGAATTTTGAATTTTGAATTTTGAATTTTGTGATCTCTCGCCCTCCAAGGAAGGCAGAGGGTCAGAGATCCAACTCAGTAATAATGTTTTTTTTAAGGCAATAGGCCTTGAAAAGTCTTGAAAAAGTCTTGAATTTGTTGTCAAGAAGGGGGTAGAAACCCTGATTTCTCATGGCTATGATTTCATGTGGCTATGATTGGACACCACTGCCGTAAGTTTGTTTGTAAGTCAGTTTGCTCTAGTAAGTCAATTTGTCTCCATCCCCTCACTCTAGGCAGGAGATCTATATGAGACAATCAGAAACAACCAGAGAGCTCTGGAATGCTACTGCAAAGGAAATGCCTTCAGGAAAGGTAAATCAACAGAAATGGATCTGTTAGAGTTAGTACATCAACCTGAATGCCATTTTGTAGTGATTCCTCTCTTCTGCAGGTTTCCATTGCAAATGAAAACACACCTTAAATACTTTGAAAACCCTTAAAAATTGTTAAACTTTGAGGTACCACCTTGCCTATTGTATGCTGCGTTCCATTCAAAGTCAGAAGTCAGAAATTGCTTGCTGGGTAAATTTTAATTACAACTTCCATGTGCTCCATTAGCTGGAAAAAGAAAGTTAGATGTAAGTGAGATTTTCTTTGCCCAGTGTGAAATACTTTTCCTCGTGTAACAGGCTAATGATATTTATCATTAGCTTGCAGGTTAGCACAGAACATCAGCTGTATTTGCAGCTTTACATGTCAAATTTATATGTCTAACCACACCGCAACCCAGTCCTGGATAAGTGGCAGAAAATAAATGGATAGATGGACGTTGAACCATTTAATACACAGGGGTTTTCATAGGCTTAAGGTCACCTTCTAGCTAAAATGGAAGGAGTCTCTGCCTGTATGTCTGTCCTTCGATTTTCTGGACAATTGTTCATCTGATCATCTTCACACTTGGCAGGTGTATTGCTGAGGACCCAAGCAGCGCAGTGTTGAGTGTGAAGCTGCTTGGATGAGCCATTCTCGAGAAAGCTGCAAGCACCAATTTTGACCAGGCACTGCACTGCACTGTTCATGAAAAATGACCATAAATGTATTTTGAGGATTGTAAACATGTTAAAAGTAATTCTGTGAAGCATAGATGTTCTATTAGATACCTGCATCTTGGAAACCTCAGGGATGAGATCTTGTGCCTTACTCAGAATGGCAATTTGAAGGGATTCCACAGGAATTCCATAGGAAGTTGTGATTTTTGACTTTCTCTGCAGTAGAGAGATGAAAAAAAAGCCACAGGCCCAATCCCTGCACAACCTAGTGGAGTGTAAATCTGGCCCTAAGCCTGGTGCAAATCATTCAATAGCATAGCAATAGCAATAGACCCTCTCTGGCTCATATCAGGATGCGGGGCTCTAATGACCAGGCAGAAAATGGTCTCTTAATGCAGTGGTCATGTGAAAACAGATTGCACAGCAGTTGGATGTATGAAGCTAAGTGTAGGTATAGATTCATCTGTTCTGTATGATGATTTATCTCTACAATGTCTAATTTAGCGGTGGAGCTGGCTCGGCTTGCCTTCCCTGCCAATGTGGTGAAGCTAGAGGAGGCCTGGGGAGATTATCTAGTCCAGCAGAAACAGATGGACGCCGCCATCAACCACTTTATTGAGGCTGGGTATGTACTGTCGGGGAAAGATAGTGAGAGACTACTCAGTCTAACAGAGACAGCTGACATTGCTGTAAGTCACCACCAAGACCCTGGTAGAGAGAGGGTAGGGAAATACGGTTCAATCAGTATAGGGTTTTGAAGGGGCACATAGCTGCCAATAGTCCATGTATTGTGCTAATATTCAGTAGGTTTAACTTGCTAATTTTCATGGCCAGAAAATTCTGAATAATGAGAGCTCTTTACTCTTCCCTCCAGTATAATAGAAAAGCCTCTGAAACAGCTGAAACTTTAACCAGTGAAACACAAGATTTAAAAAAAAAAGATTTAAATATGTCTTAATGTTTTCCCCACAGCTATTAATAATAAAAGATATTCATCAGGGCTGTACATCTTTGGCTGAACAGATTCACAATTCATTACTGGAAGCATTCAAGTTCCGTGGTCAAATGATTTGATTTAGTTCCAGTCAAATTTTTATATCCATTAAATAAATGTGCAATAATGTAGGAGTATCTTTTTCCTTCTGAAATATGATATCAGATACATAATTGCTTGAACAACATTTACCCATTGAAAAATACAGAAAAATATCATTGAAAAAAACTGGCAATTCATAGTATACTGTTAGATCCAGTCAACATTATTATTCATATTGATGCAGGCCAAAGTCAGAGAGATTAATTCTGTTTATTTATTTCGGCAGATTGAGTGGTTGAATTGGGAAAATGTATAAATGGATCCATCGATACAATGGTTCCCTAATTGCTGCCCTAATTTTCATGCATACTTGTATGGAATCTGATCAAAGCGCCACTTTAGAATCAAGCTTTCCATAGACAACCAGTGCAGAATTGATCAGCTCTACAATAAACTCTATGTAATTAATCAAATAGCATCATATGTGTATAAACAAACAGTCAGCCAGTGTTTTGCCTTTTCCAAGGGCAATTTTAGTACCATCTTTCGTATTCAGGGGATAGCCAGGGCTATGGCGAGCCGTTTTAACATTTAATCAGCAGGACTTACTAGTAGCAATGTAATTTTCACTAGTGGAAATTACATTTTGACATGTCAGAATTACATTTTGACATGGAAATGACATTTTGACAAATTAGCATATTCATTTCGGATATGTCAGACATATCAACAATGCATTTCGAATATGTCCCACATATCAACAATTGCATTTTGGATATGTCTGACATATCAACATATCAACAACTGCATTTCAGATATGTCTGACAACAAAATGAAATTCATTTTCTGATATCTAAAATTCAATTCTGACTAGTTATACAAAGAATTGTAGACATAGCAAATATAATTGTTACAAGTATGAATCTAATTTTCACAAGTTACAATTGCATTTGAAATATCTAAAATGCAATTCTAGATATCTGAAATGCAATTCTAAGTATCTGAAATTACATTCTTACTTGTTATAATCCCAAACTAACATATCAGTAATTTAATTTTTGCTGCTCAGAATTGAATTTTAGATATCTAGAATTCCATTTATGATATCTGTAATGTAACAACAATTGTAGATATTGTAGACTGAATTGACATTTCAACTAGTTAGAACTGAATTGTTGATATCAACATTTGACATTTCCACTTGTGAGAGTAGAATTTTTGATATCAACAATTGATATTTTGACTAGAAGAATTGAGCTGTAGATATCATTAATTAGAATTGCAACTAGTCAGCATTACATTATGGACATGTTGACTTTAATTTAATTTTAATTAGCGATATCTGTCATTGAGTTTGAATAGAAGTCAATGGTAAAAGTTGACTAGTTGTAATTAAGTTACAGATATCTACAATGACAATTTATCATAGTAAGACATTAATTGTTGATATCAATAATTAACATTTTGACCAGTGAGAATATAATTGTAGATATCATTTATTAGACTTGCCAATTACATTATGGATATGTTGGCTTGGAATTCTAACTAGTCAAAAAGCAATTGTTAATTGTCTACAATTGCAATTACCACTACTGATTAAATGTTAAAACAGCTTGCCATACCAGGGCTACTTTAGGGAGTACAGGGAGTACAAGGAGCAAATGTGCCCAATAAATGTGGGCACATATGTACAAGAATCTGTATTCCTCTCCTCTTTCTCTTCCTAGCTGCTCCATTAAGGCCATAGAGGCAGCCATTGGTGCTCGGCAGTGGAAGAAAGCAGTCCATATCCTGGAGTTACAGGAGGATTCATCAGCGGGAAAATACTACCTGAAGATAGCTCAGCACTATGTCTCCATACAGGATTATGAGGTGAGAGAGATGGTGGGGGGAAGGAAGTCAAAATACAATACAGTCTCTAGACAATCCAGTAATGTAGCATTAAATAAAATGTTGAGTAAACTATAATCACCAAATGATCATTACAGGGCACCCGAAACACCAAGAGATAAAAAGAAATAATTTATATTTTCAGAAAAGCATTCATTTATGTTTTTCTGCTTTCTTGCCATGTCTGAAACACCTGTGGTAGTCACCTTTATAGGCCGGCTGATTGATTTTTTTATTTCGCATTTGTGTACAATATTAATAGCTTGTGGAAGCATTTGGTTAGCTAATAGAAGATTTATGATAAGGTAAGTTGTGTCATTTTGCTAAATTAGATTAATTAGTTGAGGTTTTGCATACTGTTTGTTGGACTTTTCGTTGTAAGGACTTCATCCTTTTTTGAGGATTTAATCTTAGCATAGGAGTACTTGTTAAAGGAATACTCCAATGTTTTGGGCAAAATACCCTTTTCTGACTTACTCAGACTGAGACAAGATGTTCAATACTGTTTTCGCCTCTGTTTGTCCACTGCTTTGGTTCCTATGGGTAGCATTTCATGTGAGCTTAGCATAAAGACTTGAGGCCATCAGGAGTCATTAGACTAGGTCTGTCAAAGTGAAAAAATAAACTTTACAACAACCCCAAAGCTGTCTTATTTACACAATGTATCATGTGTATTACATGGTCATGAAAAACACCTCCTGGAATTTTTTTTAAAAAATGAGAGTAATTTAGATGGTAGGAACTATAACTGCTGAAAATGTGTTCAGCTGTGATAGTTTTTACTATCTAACTTCTCTTGAACGACTCTTGTTTTTTTTTGTTTGTTTGTTTTTTGTTTTAATTCCAAGATGTTTACTTCAAAGACACAGAATACATTGTATAAATAAGATAGCTTCAGAGTTGCTGTAAGGTTTGTTTTTTTCTCTTTGACAGAACTAGGCTAATGATCCCTGTAGACTTCAAGTCTTTATGCTAAGCTATCACAAAATGCTACCCATAGGAACCAAACCAGTGGACAGACAGAGGTGAAAATAGTATCTAACAACTTGTCTTTTAATCTGGGTAAGTCGGAAAACAGATATTTTGTCCAAAAGATTGGAGTAATCCTTTAATAGACCCCATCTTCATTTACTCAAATTATATGATGAATAAAGATCTATGTGAGGCTGAAAATGTAGGTAAACTATATTCTGTAAATTAACAGGTGAGTGAACAGAGTTTAAGTGGCTTAGCCTGCACTACACCCCTAAATGCTACACAGGAGTGTGAGATGGGATGAGAAATAACAATTTCCCACAGGTAATACAAATATGTCTTTCTGCTCATCCCCTAGATAAACACATGCACACGCGCTCACACACACACACACACAAACCCTGTACACATAGGCATTTCAGGCTGGGAGTCAGAGCCCATCCTCAATGCTGTGCCCCTGGAGTAGTGTTAGCTGTCTTGCTCAAGGGCGCTTTGGCAATGATGACAGGGACTGTGGCTGCGATTGAAGCTTAAATGTGGGAAATAAAGGAATGGGGAAATGTGAGAGAGGAGAGAGAAAGAATCTGGGCATAAATACAAAGAAAACCAAAAAGCAAGTGCGAGATAATGGTGAACTGCAGCATGTTGTGCTTGTTAGGATGAGCCAAGCTTAGCCAAACACTCTCCACAGATTGCCAGGCTCTGAAAATAGCAGGCTATCTCAGTCTGTCTGCTTCTTGGGTGTATTCACAGAATGTAATTAAGATAACAAGCCTTTGCTTTCCAACTTCTGGAATTTGCAGGAAAGACTAAATGCAAATTGAAATGATAAAGGAAGCGAGCACCCATGGTTTTCACAGGAAAATGGGGGTGTTTATCCAGGAAAAACATTGACTAGACTTCTCTCAAATAGAATAGAGTCGATGAAATGCCAACACCTGCAAATATGCCAAACTCTCTTTCATTATCTATCAGTTAGTTTCGGGCAGAATTATTGACTGCATGCAATGGAAGACATTTGACTGTTTTATAAAGGCCCAATGACAATGCAAACAACAGGATAGCTCTGCCTAAGAAAGTAAAACATGGTAAAAAAAATGTTGTACACCTAAACACTTGACACATGTATGGCCTCTTGTAAACCCCTTAGTGTGAATATGATCTATATATGTATATAACTTTAAATTCACATATTAATTTTCATATTTCCATATTCTCTCTCATATGTTGCACATATGTCATTTTTAGTAGCAAACATAAAAATCTGAAATATTACTTATAAGTCATTGAATAGGACTAGGAATTATAATTTCAGAGTGTTTTGTTTTACTTAAAAGGCATCGTACAAGACCGTGGATCCCTATCTAAATGAACCTGTCCTGCGATCTGGTAGCACCATCGATATGTCAGGGACAGGGAGCCTTATAGATAAATAAATTGTGGTGCATTTACCTCCTCATTGTTAGGGAATACCAGTCTTTTTCTATATCATCACATATCTCAAAGCTGGAACCAAATCTGTGGTTTCATCATTTTTTCCCTAAATGTCTTGTGTGGCTTTTGCATTATGTAGTCCCTGCATAACTGACCTCCACGTGCTCCAAGAGGTTTTTACTTTTCTTTATGCATTCTAAGTGATTGCAAAAGCCTATAAGCTGAATCTCTGTCTCCTAACAGGTACTTCTAATACTGTCACTTTCTGTACAATATGACATTGTTATATTCTGTGTGTTTTTTGTGCATGTGTGTTAACTGCCTATAGGTGGCAGAGCGACTGTTTGTGAAGGGAGGTCACATTAAAGATGCCATAGACATGTACACAGGAGCCGGACGATGGGAGGAGGCTCATAAGGTTAGTGTGTTCACAGACTACACAGTGCACACACACACACACACACACACACACACACACACACATACACTCTCTCTCTCTCTCTCTCTGACACACAAAGATGCACACGGATAGAGAGCAGGGATGGACTGATATTCCTTTTTGAGTATCCACAGTATCAGTGATTTTTTTTTTTTTTGAATCTGCTGACAATATCTTGAAATTTCACCATTTATATGACAAAATAATCATGGTTTCAGGAGAAATTAACTTGTCAGTGTGCCAGAGATGTGATGGGAAGGTGGGCAGCATCAGCTAATTCATCTGTGAATCTAAGCTTGCTGCTCATGTACTACAGTGTTACATGAACAAATTAATGTAGCCTACCTCAGCAAAACAGATTATAATATAATTAGTCCCATTTTTGATACTGCCCATTTACTTAGATTTCTGAATCAGCTATGGATAGCTTTCCAAACAGTTTTACTGTTTTTCACGATTGAATTCAGTACTATACTTCTGAGATAAAGGCGCAGAAGTAACAGCTAGCTCCTCTAACCTACATTGGTTGGATTTTTTAATTTGTATTGTGAATTCAAGAGTAAGAGTTTGAATGGCTAAATTATCCCGGAACAACAATTTACTTATATGTTAATGTTACAGTGTATGTAGTTACAGTTACTTACCTACTGACATCTAGTACCCCTATGTAGATCATAAAAGTACCAGATAAATGCTTAAAAACTATTAAAGAATCAATGCACAGTTCTTCCAGTAAGCCTGCAAGACAACACTTCTATCTAGCTTCACATTTCACAGGATGTCGGTTTCAGTGGTTCTTCAGCAGATGTGGATCAAAAGGTGTTTATTACTTGTTCATGTCTTATTAAGTGTTGGTATGTTAGTATGTGTTAGTTAGCTAGTAACAACAGTAGATGCTATTAGATTATAGAGCTTGTTATCTCCAGACATCTTCTCAAGACATGATCTTGTAATTCTTGTAACTGCTGCTCTTGTGTCGCTTTGAATTTCTCCTTGGGGGGATCAATAAAAACTACTCTTACTCTTACTCTTACTTATCTTCCACTTTGACCGGAACTCTTGCAGGGACAGTGCTTGAAATCCAACACCAAACAAAATATTTCAGTGATCAAAAGTGTAGACCACATGAAAATTCCAGCCTGGTGTGCAAGCTGCCAATACTTCAACTCACACAATCATTTCTTAGAAAGTTCATGCTTGGCGTGAAACAGCTTTAACCTTGACACAGTGGTAGGAAATGACATGCCATCATCTGTGTTTTTTGTTTGTTTGTTTGTTGTGTTCAGTTGGCAGTGAAGTGTATGACGGAGGAGGAAGTGTCAGCTCTGTATGTCACTAGGGCTCAGGAGCTGGAGAGAGATGGAAAGTTCAAGGAGGCTGAGAGGTAAAGTACAGTCTGTGCTTGTGTGTTGGCAATGAGTCCTAAAAACATTTTTGTATTTGTTCATCAGAATCAGTGTCGATGTTTGTATTTATTTTTAAATATTGCAATTTTAAGAGTGAACAAACTGTGCAGAACTGAAGTGACTCAATAAGAGCAAATGCATAGACCAGCCAGAGGGGTTCCATTCCTAACTCATGCTAATAGGTTTACTACTGAGAGAAGTATTCATAATTTCATCCAAATTTTAGTTGCACAATCTTACCTTCCTAAATCTTAACCAAAATGATTTGTTATATAAACTTAACTGTTAGCTGTAGGTTTCACATGAAGCTTCTAATTTATGCCACTTGTCTTTTCATTTTGGACAGCATAATCTTCACATATGCATAATTCTTGTCCACAACCCATCATTCAGAGTTGGTGCTCATTTCAAAAAATTTTCTGGTACTTCATTTCATTTAAAAGGCCTCCACCTCTCTCTGGCGCTGTTTTGTTCACATCCTCTGCTAGCGGCTTTCACTCTCAGTTCTGTCTTTATGACAGAAAGTACAGGACATTCTGGTTCAGTGGAAGGTAGCATGACTCCATCCATCTGTTCCTGCCAGCCAGGAGGCTGCAGCTCTCCAAATTAGCCAAACTAGCATGACAACATGTGAAGTGAGACAATATCTGCCCTCGCTGATGCAATGATGTGAAGATATAAACCAGTTACAACTGTGGAAAATATGAAATTATGCTATTTGTCCATAATCTGCTTTAGCTTCTGAAAATGTAAGCACAAGCCAATATTCAAATATTCATTTAGATTACACATTGGTCATTCGCCACATGATTTTCATTTCTTGTCTCCCTCTACAAGTCCCCACTGTCCCTTTCTCTTTGTCTATTTTTCCTTGATACATATATATACAGTATATATGAAAAAGAATTTTTTTCTTCGTCTCACTATGTTCTGCTTCTCATTTTCTACAACTTATAATGCAGTAACTAACATTTCTCCTCCTTTCCATACATGCTGTTTATTTCTACTCAGTGTTTGAAATTAACTTACAAATAATATCAATGAAAATAAAATAAAAATAAGTATTAATAAATAATAAGTATATATAACTATTTATACATTTATAAACATCGCCATTTCTTCGTTAGTTAATGGGTTGGTGGCAACAGCTCATTCATTACTAAAAAAAACAAAAACCAAAAAAACTAATTCTGTCTGAGCCCGAACTATGGCAGCAAATTTGAGCCCGAACCCGTCTGGAACCGGTCAAGCCAGGTTCAGGAGCAATTTTTTCATGTCCCCCCCCAGGAATTACTCTCTGAAATTTTACTGTTTATTGTCCCCCCACAAAATGAAATGGGATTTTCGCCCCTGCATGTGCCACCTTTGCACACAGGAGTTTTTACTCACATATGCGAGTGAAATGCTCGCACTGTAGAGCCCTGTCCATCAACAAGCTCGGCGACTCTTCCAAGTGCATGTTAGCTCAAGATGTGTCTCCAACGGCACTGGAAGTAATGAATGAGCTCCCTTTGAGTGTGAACTCTGTGCTCTGACCTCAGCGGTGACATGCCCAGCCATGTGACCTCATAACCAATCACAGGCTGGGGGAGAGATCAGAAGTAGAAAAGACACAAGACAAAAGTTCAGCTAGGATGTCATGCACAAAGCACACCGAAAGAGCAGGAAACACCGCGTCTTTTGTCTTGCAAGATGTCTTTTTAACCCAAAAGTTCTACTTCTTCTAAAGTATACTGCTGGCTTTAAGTCGATGGAGGAAAGCTAAAACAGGAGTGATATGTTCACTCTTTTGAGTCTGACAAACATTTTTTTGTAAAGTTTATAAAGGCTTTGCTGTCTTAAACAAGTGACAAGGGAGTCACAATAGTCCATGCAAGTGCAGATAAGAGCATGCATACCAGTTTGCAGGTTCTTAGCAGATAAAAATTATCTAATACTTGCAGGTTTCCTAAGCTGGAGTAAGCAAGCCTGCACAACTGACTTAGGGGCTTATTCATACAATGAAAGATGTTGAGGGCTGATACTGTCATGGCGGGGG